>JBBPOM010001518.1:0-10238 GCA_038091455.1 Leccinum uliginosum | reverse complement strand
GAATGAAGTGGTGGTGTGGAGAAGAAAGATGAACGAAGGCAAAAGACGGGGAAGGGGGGGAGGAAACAAGAGAACGGCCTGAATTTATAGTGGATCATGGGTAGTGATGCCGAATTAGAGAAGAAAGGGATCCATGGCAGTGACATCAGCTTGGATGGTTATGTAATAACACACTCACATGTTCAAAATTGTGTCGAAATATCGAAGCCGAAACATTTATCGATCCGATCCGCCTCTCCCCCAATCGAAATTTCGAAAAGGGTGCGGCGCACCCCACACCGCACGCCACAGAAGAAAAAAAACCTCAAATGCAATAAGGAAGGACCGAAAAGAAGCTGACGTTCAGTATTATTGAAGTACCTCGATACACGCAAAACGGTTGGCACCTCCCGCGGCGACGAGGTGCCATGCTGACGGAAACGAGCTGAAACCCATTCTGACATTTATCGGAACGAAAACATTGACCTGCCTGATTGGTAACCAGAGAAACGACGTCATTTTTACCATGTGAACGACCTTTTAATAATTTGTACTGGGCCAATGATTACATTTGCCGAGCTTTGTGCACGCGCAATCGGCTCCCACCGCGTTCCGAAGAACCCAGACTCTTCCTGCCACTCAGGATGAGAAGGTAATGTTAATTATTCACCCTATGCCGGAGTCCACTAAGTAGGTAGTTCGCTCCCTACTCGTTCCCACAGCTGCCCTTGCTCATATCGTTTCAAATCCGCCCGATGTAACGAGGACCCAGCGTATTGCCACACTCAGGGTTCACTTTCATCCGACTCGTCTGCGGAGATAATCAGATAAATGAAATCCAGTCTTTCAAATCAGCGATGCTCTACTAGGGGCGTTGTAGCGTGAGTTAGTGCCAGTGGGAGCACCATGAAAGGCTTCATCGGATTCAAGTACAACGAGATCGTGTGGCACCAGCTTCGCGTGTCGTCCTCAACGCGAAGCACTACTACTACTTGGCCGCCAATAGGCCGGCACCCTCACTTCGAAAAAGGCAGCGGAGTGGTATGAACACTCGGCGCGCTAGTTATTTGCTGGTGGTCATAGCACCCTGTCGCTCGACAGTCTCGGCGGCAGATCACTGCTTACAAGTGCAACAGCCAGTCTTCAGGCTTCCTGATCTAGTCCCTGTCAAGTATGCTGCTCCGGATGCTGACTACGCCAATTGGGCGGCAAGGACGGCATCCTGGCGGTGGGCCCCGCAAGTCATGTCGGAAGAACCTTTAATCTAGCCATCGTCCCGCGCAATCAAACTACATTCGCACAATCGTTAGGGGTATTTAAAACAGTACATTGTCAGGGTGTCAATGAGATATTCTGTAACTCTCGTTGGTCTAGTGGCTCATGGAAACCAGTTCTCGTATTTACTTACTAGTTTCAGGCGACCCGATTTGAAAAAAGGGGGGAAGTTGACAAGCAACAAACTATGCAATGAACCGGTTCAACTTGACCTGAATTACCGGATGTCGATCGGCGTGTTGTGAAGTCGACGAGGCCAATTCATAGAAGCGATCTTTCGGCCGGGGCACACGTAGGCATTTGAGAAGGCACCCCAGATCCAGAGCAGCGCATTTAATAAACAAGGCGCGATGGGAGCCGACTTTTCGAACTTTCTTGTTTCCTCGGGATTGATATTATTGGGTTCATCAAAAGCATGAGTCATAGCACCGAGATAAGCAAGGCCGGCATCGGAGATTCAGACTGCAGATATAAAGCCTTGCCCACTGGGGTGTTTGACATTTGAGTGTAGTAACTATCTACTTGCTTGGTCTGAGAATAAATCGTCAACGAGACTGGAAGATGAAGTAACCCTGTATATCATGTTAGGCTCAAGCAGTCATAAGCACGGGCAGCAATCTAGTCCAGACATGAGTGCAAGACGATGATCGACAGTGAATTGGATTTTGTAAACAGAACGACCAAAAGCGTGATTAGCCATTCAATTTAGTACCCCCGAAGTTGGCAGTATGGACCCGACTCGTCGTTCCACACATGGGCCTTTTTCACCGGCGCAATGTGGAATATTCTTCTCCCCACACATACATATGTGGACTCATGTTCAAATGGCAAACTTAATTTTTTTTTCGCCGCCCATCAAACCGTTCATGGGAAACTGGACGTCGCAGCGGTGCATAACGATAATAAAACTAAATGTGCAAAGTTAAGGGTGCTGGGTGAGGTTCAAACAATGTCACTTACATAAGCTGACTGTACATGCAGATTAATTTCTGCCATACCATCATCTGCGTCACGCCTTCTTCAGCGCGTCTTTCTTCAGGGTGTTTCTGTTTGGAACATTCCAAGCCATCATCGTCGCGCCTGAAACAACCGGAACGCGTCGCCAACATCATCAACTCAAATAAATAAACTACAATTGGAAGCGGAGGTGATGCACAGGCAAATGGTTCGTGTCCGTGGCTTTGGGCCATCCGACGCTATCCTTTGGCTATGTCGAGCTGAAGCTTGTTCTTGAAAGTCCATGCGTATAGGCGGCCTGGTTCTTGCCAGCGGCGCAAGTTTTCTGTATGTCAAGAAAGTGTTGGCTGAGCGACGAAGACAGAGCCACGAGGAAGAAGACCGGTTACAGGAGCAGCGTAGCCGAGGTCAGTATGGTGTTTGCTTGGGTGCCTGCCTGGTACCCGTGTTCTGAAGTACCTTTCCCCCCAAGAGCAGAGAGATCGACCACCCCAATGAACTTTCACGTTCTTCAGTATGTCAGTGTTTAGGTCGACCTCTTCCATTGCCAGGGATGTTTTTTTATAGAAACACCCACGTATGCAGCATTCTGCAATGTAATTCGGCTTAGCGGGTCTTTTTAACATGTGGATTGGCCCCTATGATACTTTCGTGCCTTTATCCCCAACAGATGGTTACCGTTCATCAATGCGTTTCCGTCCCTATCGCATATCAAATCGATATAATCAGTCGTACACCACTCAAATATGGTTCACCACCACTATCAACTACAAGGATTGTTCGCTAAGTAGCGGTAGACAGAGGAGCTGACTGCGCTTGTCGAGACGACTGGTGCGTTTGTAAGATTTTCTGTTCCATCTTACTCACTTTAGCATGTCCAGATAGCTTCGTCGTCGCAGGCAGACCTCTCTGGTTGATCTCCAAGCGTCGAATACCGGTGACTATTCGATTCAATCATTCATGGCACAAGATGCGACCTGTATTTCGCGCCCGCGTTCCCCCTTTGAGTTATCTTAGATCAGTCGTCGCCACTTTCGGGCCCGTGGTGTTCTGTCTCCTGACACCGGAGATCAACTGTCAGATTTCGTGCATATCAGCATTGGTATCAAAAAGGTACAGGTGCCTCAGTCGATTGTCAACCGACTGAAGTTTGCGATTGGGATAAGATTCGTCGTGATGGTGATGGTCTATGCAGATGTCTTTTCTTGGCGCCGTCGGCAATCAGGAGGTGCCGATGAGTCTACTCAGAAGATTGTGCGTAGTCCGCGTTTAGCGGACGTTCGCCAATGTGGATGTGGTTGCAGACCAGGCTCTCGGTGAAGAACAAACCCATCCCGACGCAATGTTTGATCGATGATCTTTAAGGATCCTTCGTTACACCCGCCGCGAGGTATCATTACATACAGGGCGCGCTTTGATGGGATCGACTGCAACTGATTGTCTGGAGCGCGTCTTGATGTCCAGACTGGCCATTCCAGGGATTCAATCATATTCGCTGAGTAACCGGGAGCCACTCCGCTTCGCGACAAAGGAGTTAATCTCCTAGTTCCGATCTCATACAAAGGCAGGCAAAGTGCAAAGGTTCAAAGGACACAAAGGAAACCACGTTGTTCGCTGCATTGGGCAATGGCTAGCATCGCATTGTGTCGCGCGTACGCGGGGTGCTCAGTATAAAATCCTCGATCATCGCGCTTGGACGCAACCGATCGATACCTGTGTTCTCGCAAAGAACTTTCATCGTCTCTTCGTCCCACCTCACGCAACTTCTGAACACCTAGCCCACCCATCTATTCGAAACTCTAGATCTAGTGACAATTTCACCATGCAATCGGCTACTGCAACCACCTTGGCCACTCGCCGCCGACCACCCAATGCGCTTGACCACCACAATGATTACCATAGACTAACACCTTCTCACGTCACCGTAGATCAACTCCTATATAATCCAGACCAAGTCAGTCGCAATTCTGATCTAACCCCAGTAACATGTTTACAAATCATCTCATTGTCTTCTTAGCCTGTGTCAAGCAAGGACTTCCACCTCGACACGTTTTTCAACCCCGTATGGATGTCCGGTCCACTCGTATTCTCGTTCGCCAAGGACGGGACGGTACTACATCCAAAGACGTACCGCTCAGAGCCCTATCCGGGGTATCGGGCCAGTGCTGCGTTGTTTTCGGGATGCAGTGCTCATTATGCCGGACCCTTTCGCAAACCTGGACCCAGTGCCATGGAGATAAGGGACAAACCATGGAAGAGGGTCGCCATCACCGAACAGGACGACGCAGAGTGTGCGGAAATGGAGAAGAAGGTGGAGATACAGGCACGACTGGAGGCCAGGGGCAAGCTCATGGGGCTCGTGCACACCTGGCCACCAAAGCCCTTGGCGGCATGTACGAAGTGCGCAATGTTCGGGGGGTCTCGATCAATGACGGAGCCGGTGGCGCGGTCAAGTACCAGAACAAGCACATTCATGAGCACGACGGAGAGTACGGTGCCTGAATTATCGTGCGGGAGCTCGGGTGAGACAGAGTCGGAGTCGGAGGTGACCCAGGTGGTGGCTACACCGTGTCGGAAAGCGACCACAGGGGAGAAGGGCGTGGGGTTCGGAAGGTTGCGGCGTAAGGCACCACCTCCGCTCTCGCTCGCAGGGTTGAGGAAAGGTGAGAGCGAGAGTGTATGGAGACTCTCCGGTACCCCCTGGGTGGTCGGAAGGACGATGGCGATGCGGTACGTGATACTGTTGGTTGTCATCCGAAATGGTCGCGCTCACCTGCCTCGATAACAGCCGCTCAGCCAATTGACAACTGGGCCGTGGGCTGAAGACCAACGGTTTGGAAACCTCATTGAGCGTTGAACGGCTACACATACACGGGCTGATCTTCTTTATTTATCACAGCGGTTTTCGTAGTTATTGGCAGTCGCGTCGCGACTCGTGTAGATTACAAAATTTTGGTCACGCCTGTACTAGTACTTGAAATCTCAATCGCAACACATCATCCGAATGATGGCAAACCTCACCCTTGTAGTGCCGGGAGGCTCAAGCAAGGGTTTCCCACTCCTGCAGGCTATCATGGACCCGAAAAATACTACCGATCCTGCTGGGAAAGACTCAAGACTACGCGAATGACAGTCGCGGCCCGGGTAATCGTCAAAAGGAACCCGATCTCGATCCTGAAGATGGCCGACTTGAAAAATCTCTCGAGGCTCGAGCTCCGACCCCTCCTCCAGCCTCGAAGAAGCGCAAACGCAATTATAAAGGTACATATACTCAGGTAATCTCGTCTTTCATGTTCTTACTGACTTTGTAGAGCCCCAACCAGCATTTGAACCTGTCGTGGTCAAAGACATTACATTCGCCGCTGCCATCACCTCCGAGTCTGCTGCAGAGATGAGGAAACCCCAAGCAAGACGAACTGCAAAGGGTGCCGAGTTCACCTTTTCGCTCGATGAGCCATGGGACACGCTAGATAAAAAAAAGTCCGTTCAGGATGTCCTGGAGGCGAACGAGCCCTCGTTCGTGGAGCCGGATTGCTGCCAGCTTGAGATCGCGACTGATTTTTCGATTGGGCATGGTTTCGAGGGCGACTATGTATGTACTAGCTACAATTTTGTAAGCTAATGGCAAAACTCAGCGCTGTAGTGGTCTAGCGAGGGTGGCAGTCGATGCAATCCCAATACGCGGACAGCAGGCTGTAATACTTCATGCCAGTGCACTCCTCACAAAAATATTGGTTGCAGCCCCTGCACCAGCGGCCTCCATCATCCAGGCACTCACCGCAATACGTCTGGCAGCATTTTGCGCATATTATTATCCTCCGCCCCTTCAGGCACTCCTCGCAAAACTTGTTCTGGCAGGAATCGGTCCGACATACGCCCACAAGTTCCACCTCCTGAACCTCTGACCCGTCCACTGGCCCCGCAAACGAACTCCGGTCTTCTTCCGCACAATCGTTGCACATCGTTGTCCGACGGCATTGGGCGCAGAAACCGATGTACTTGCACCCGCGGACGCAAAACGCCCGCTTGCATCTGCCATGGGAGGCTCCTTGCAGTTGTCGCAGATCCAATGACCTTCGCACATGCACAAGACCCCACCCCCAGGGCTGCATGATTGGCAGATTCTTGGATTTGGAATGTTTCCTTCTCTCGACCAACATTTTTTATTGTAGCATTTTGACGTGGCTTGGCCCGGGTTGCAGTAAGAACACACAATAGGCTTGACTGGGTGGTTCGGAGTCTCCTTGGGTCGGCCGTCGCACCATATCAGCTCTTTATCACAAAACCAGAGGTTGCATTTGGGACCGAGAGGCGGGATGGCCTCTACGTTTTGTAAGCAAGGCAGACAGGCAACCATATAGGCATCGTGGGAGCATGACTGGAATGGAATGAGCGTGGATACGGGACAATCCCATGTCAAGCAAATGATAGCGTGACACGAGGTGCATCGCGTCGTCAACACCTTGCATGACGGACATGGCTTCTCGAAGAAAGGAAAACCGGCGCATGGTGACTGGGCGGACTCGGAGGAAATACCATTCGATTCAAGACGTTTCAAAAAGTCCTGACACAGATTCGTTAGCTCACACAAAAGAAAAATAAACACCATCTCATCTGCCAAGCGAAGCAGCGACCGTCACCTTTGTGTAAGCAATGTGATCCCCATATAACACCCATTCTCTTTAACGACTCCTGCAAATATGGCTCGATCTCTTTTCGAGCACACTCAATCTTCCAAGATTCTATGGGAAGACTAGGTTGGCCCTCGCATTGCACGCTATCTGTTCGGAAGTTGACGACCACTCGCTGGATTTGCACCACAGGCACATCTTGGTACAAGACCACTTTGATTGGGAGCCTCACTCTGTCTTCCAGAGAGTATAGTATCCTTGCTTGGCGATTTTTGGTGAGGATGCCTGAAGGAACGTCGTTTGGGTCATAGCCAGCTTGCTGATCGGCGAGAGCGAAGGCATGGTCAGCAAGTTCGGCCAAGCGCGGAAGCGCATGCGCACGGTGTGGGTTGTTATTCCGAACGCTGCTAAAGTGCACGCTCATGGCGGGAGCGACTAAATTAGCAATGACTGCACACAATGGCGATCGGTATGGGTGATGTCGTTGCAGCGCGTTGTTGCGGGTGTTGTTGTCTTCAATCGGCGGCGCCTTACATACATATAGTTAGTTGAAACGGAAGAAAACGTGAGGAGCTGACATAAAACGAGAAAGAAGCTGATGTGGCTGTGCTCATCTTTGCTATGAAGGCCAACTTTCAGGTATTTAGTGTCGATCAGCGCAAAGCAAACCTCACTTTCTGACGTTTCCTCCAGTTTTCAAATATATGCGGAACGGTATACAGACAAGGCAATGTCCTGTTCACTCCAGATGGCAACAGCTTGCTGAGTCCTGTCGGGAACCGTGTGGCCGTTTTTGATCTCGTCAAGTTCGTGGGCACATTCCTTTTTCTTCTTCTCTCTCTGACACCCTGACCTGTCTATTCGTAGCAACAAGTCTAGAACACTTCCGTTTGAGAATAGGAAGAACATTGCAGTCATTGCACTTTCCCCCGATGCCCGTCTACTGCTGTCCGTCGACGACGACGGGCGTGCGGTGCTCGTTCATTTTCGGCGTGGTGTTGTGCTTCACCACATCCACTTCAAAAAACCGGTCAAAGACGTGCAGTTCTCGCCAGACGGCAAGTCAGTGGTCCCGTCTCTTCATCCATTCGTGGTCATCTCTTGCTGATCCGATCGCTATTGGCGGTGTCGGCAGATATATCGCGGTGACGCATGATGCGCACGTACAGGTTTGGCGTACACCCAACCACCTCGTGCGCGAGTTTGCACCGTTTGCGTTGCATCGAACCTATACGGGGCATCATGACGAGGTCTTGAGCGTCCGTTGGTCCCCGGATTCGACGTGCGTGTAGCCTTCGTATTATGTCTACAGATCAGCAAACTGAATGTGCCCTTGTAAAGGTGTTTCATCACGACATCTCGGGATATGACGGCGAGGTTGTTCACTCTGAACCCGGTGGAGGGTTTCCGTCCGAAAACGTTCGCAGGTCACCGCGACGCAGTCATTGGGGCTTATTTTTCTTCCAAATCCAAAACCGTAGGTGGTCGGCTACTTTAGGCAGCTCGCATCTTAACGTGTTCAAAAAAGATATACACCGTGAGTCGCGACGGTGCAGTATTTACTTGGAGAGCCAAGGTGGACCAAGACATGGATACGGACGACGACGACGACGACTCAGAACCGGTGGCGCCTACCCCATCCAATTCCTCGGATACCATTGCCATGACTCGATGGGGCATTCAGAAGCGACACTATTTTAACCTGCCGAACACCAAGGTTGTCTGTACAACGTTCCACCCCCCATCTGATCTCCTCGCCGTTGGCTTCTCCACCGGTGTCTTTGGGCTCTGGGAAATGCCCCAATTTACGAATATACATACGCTCAGTATTTCACAGGAAAAAGTCTCCTCGGTGGCGATCTCATCATCCGGGGAATGGCTCGCATTCGGAGCACGGAAGCTCGGGCAGCTCCTCGTCTGGGAGTGGCAATCAGAATCATACGTTCTGAAACAACAAGGGCACTATTTTGACATGAACACGCTGGGTTACGCACCCGACGGGCAGACTATTGCCACTGGAGGCGATGATGGGAAACTCAAAGTGTGGTCCGTTCACTCTGGGTTCTGTTTCGTGACCTTTTCGGAACATACTGCTCCTGTGATGGATGTTACGTTTGCCAAACAAGGATCGGTGCTTTTTTCAGCTTCGCTGGATGGCACCGTGAGGGCGTACGATCTCATTCGGTACCGCAACTTTCGCACCTTTACCTCACCCTCTCCTGTCCAGTTCTCTGCTCTCGCGGTAGATCCTTCCGGAGAAGTGGTCGCGGCGGGTTCAACAGATTCGTTTGAGATATTCATGTGGTCCGTGCAAACCGGAAAGCTCTTGGACGTGCTCTCGGGTCACGAAGCGCCGATATCGTCTCTTGCCTTCTGTCCGTCGGGTGCAAACCAACTTGCGAGTGGCTCTTGGGACAAGACAGTGCGGATCTGGAGCGTGTTCGGTCGGTCTCGGGCTGTCGAAAGCCTCAAGCTGTCTTCGGACGTCCTCTCAGTGGCGTTCCGTCCAGACGGAGCGGAGATCGCCGCATCGACGCTCGACGGACAGATTACATGCTTTGATGTGCATTCCAGCAAGCAAACGAACCTAATCGACGGACGCAAGGATATTTCTGGTGGGCGCAAAGCCAACGATAGGGTCACCGCTGCGAACAGTGCCTCCACGAAAGCGTTCACCAGTATGGCGTACACCGCCGACGGCACGTGCATCCTCGCGGGTGGCAACAGCAAGTACGTGGTGCTGTACGACGCGCGGGAAGCCGTACTCGTGAAAAAGTTTCAAATCTCGGAGAACCTTTCGCTGAACGGGACAGAAGAGTTTTTGGACAGTCGCAAGGTGAACAGCGCAGGGATCAATACGGGCTTGATCGACGACCGTGGCGAGGCGAGCGATTTGGAGGATCGGATGGACACGACGCTGCCTGGTGCCGCGAGAGGCGCGGGGGATATGTCGATTCGCAAATATGAACAGGAGGCGCGGACAAAGTGTGTTCGGTTCTCGCCAACAGGACGGGCTTGGGCTGCAGCGAGCACAGAGGGGCTACTGATCTATGCGCTGGACGAGAGCTTGGCATTCGATCCGTTTGATCTCACGATCGACCTCACTCCACAGAGCGTCCTGGAGGTGTTGGGGGAGCGGGCATACCTCAAAGCGCTAGTGCTGGCCTTGAGGTTGAACGAGAAGCCAATCGTGCAGCGGGTGTATGAGGGCGTGCCGCGGAGCGACGTGCGGTTGGTAGTGCGCCAGATGCCGGTGGTGTACATCCCCGCGTTGCTGCAATTCATCGCAGAGCATCTCGAACGGGGACCACATGTCGAGTTTGATTTGATATGGATCCAAGCTGTGTTGATGGCTCATGGACGGTATCTGCGTGATAGGAACGTGGAGATGGCGCC
>JBBPOM010001517.1:0-10239 GCA_038091455.1 Leccinum uliginosum | reverse complement strand
AAAATAGGTGTGTGCTCACGTTGTTGTGGCACGTGTGCCATCTGTGCCCGCTGCATGTAGAGTAAGTTCATCAAGTCTTCGAGGCTATAGACAATGTATGCCATCGCAGCCAAACGTGCCATGTACCAGAAACGATCTCCGACAACGGGCCTTCGACAGCCAGATGGACGACGGAAAGAGGTTTGCACGTGGGCCAGCGCAAGAACGAGACAGCCTTGACAGCCTTGTTCTTGTTGCAGAGGTACGACTTCTGACCCAACGGTAACCTAGAGTACTACTTATGGCGAGCTCGAGTTCCATAGCCTCACGTCCATTCGAGCCATGGCAGTGTGCAGCACGCCACCGACGCGAAGGATGATGTGGAAGGGAAGGAAGCATCCTGGAAACCATATTCAGTCAGTGCTTTCCGCAAACCTCACAAGCTCACCGCGGCTACGGAGTCGCGCTACAAAGAGACTGTCAAACTTTCAACAGAATCAAAGTGCGTAGGCACCGAGAGCGGTAGTTCTTTTGGGCCGGGGAAGCTTCAGGCCAGAGTTTCAAGTTACAAGGCGGAACAGAGTTTGAGTCAACTGAATCTTGAACTTCCTGCGTCCACGATGAGAAGTGAGTGTGGGCACCCTACAATCGCGCCGGCCAAGCCCAAGCAGCGTCTATGCGTAGTAGTATTAGTAGGGGCTGAGCGCTGAGAGCCTGGAAGGGAAGGGAAGGGATTCAATTTCAAGGGAAAACGTGATGGAGGCTTTTCCGTCCGGCCCGAACCGGTCCGACGAGCGTGTGGAAATGAAGCCTAATAAGCCGCCCCGGCCCGCCCGGCGCCCGGGAGCGAGCAGTAGAAATAACCACTACCCATCTTCAGAACAACCCGAGTCCCTTGTCATCACCCACTGCTCGTGCGTCGTCATCAGCCCAGACTCGGGAGCCTGGTACATGAACTGTTCTATACAGTTCCTACAACATACACGGAAGACGAAAAAGCATGGACAGGTCGAGCGCCAAGGAAAACCCGTCAACGAGTGCATAAACATGTGCGTGTATCGTGTATCGACGAGCGTCAAGACAGCGTATATAATAGAGACCAAGTTAAGGAAGGAGAGGAGTAGACGATGACGAACGAAGAAAAAATAAGGAAAAATGCATGCGTAGCAGACGTGCGCGATCTGTACAAAAAAAGGTACAACAGCTTGGACGAAGTCGAGAAGACGAAGAAAGGGAAATGACATCAAGAAACAGAAACGAAACGTACCCCCCTCTCAAGCCAGATACTTCTCGTTCAGCGCATGCACCTCCCTCGCCAAAAAAGGCCAGCTCAGCGCACGCCCCAACTCCTCTCTCAGCCGCTTCTCGTCCCCGCCCGCCCGCTCCCTCGCCAATCGCACCTCCCAACCTAACAGATTATACAGCAATCGCATATTGGGCTGGATCAATACCGACAACCGGCGACTTCGCACCACCAAGTACGCTTCGACGAGGCTCAACCCGAGGTGTTGCATCACGTACGCGATCGTCACCGTTGCGCTCCGCGAAACGCCTACCCGGCAGTGCACTAGTACACGGCCGCCTGCAAGGCGCGCTTTTTCGATCCAAGTACATATCGGATGTAGCTGTGGTTCGAGCGTGTCGATGCCGTCGTCGCAAACGCCCTTGATGTCCAGCACTTTAATCCTCCCTTCGCGTTCTTCGATCCATAGCGACCCTCTATTTCCATGACACTGCCCCGCACTGAATGCGAACGAAGCCACATTCGCGGGGCACGATTGCGAAGGGTCAAATGAAGAGGCGGTGGTAGACTGTTGTGGCGGAGGAACGAGCGCACATTCGCCAACGGAGACGACATGCGTGATGCCGAGTGCATGAAGCATGTATACGTTTGACGCGTGATTCCTGCATTCATGCTTAGCACGGCACTCGGAGCGCATGAAATCGACGTACAAGTTTCCAAGGTACAAGAATGGAAGGACACGACTCGGGAAACTTCCGTCAAACCTCGCATCATCGAACCATGTCTGATGATCCGATATGAACGACGGCAACGTGTTTGCCCTCGGTCGCCTCAACAACTCCCTCGTTGGGTTCGCTACACAAGGGAGCGACGCAAAAGGCGCAGACGAACCATAATTGATCGTCGACGAGTATGGTCGAAGCCCATGAATGTTGCTCTTGGGAGTGGTAGGGTAGTCACCTGCTAATACAGGCATCCCCGAGATTCCTCGCTGGACGTCTCCATACTGGCATCGTGAACGGAATGCAATATTCGCTACTCCAAGTCGAGCCTCGACTTTTTTCAACAAGGCTACTTCGGATTGATAAACAAAGAATGATCTGCGATTGGTAACCTTGTGCCCAAATAAGAGGGTGGACGAGCGCAAAGTGATAGATGCTCACCTGCATCTCCAAATACGCCTCTGGTAAACTCAAACCTTTCACGGCCATCAATAGACAAAGCGCTGGTACTGAGGACTCCGTGTATCCATCACTGGAATATAGCAAGACTTTGAGCGGACGAGGTCGGTATGCTGGAGGCGTAGGCGCCGGGGTTGTTGTCTCGCTCGGTTCGCCTTTTTCTGCGTCAATCGGGTATTCATCGCTTGGGCTCCTGGGGGAAGGATTATGAGGCGTGATCGAGCCACTTCTACTCTCGCTCGATTCTGTTACGATTGACGGCGCTGAGGGTAGCGTATGTGACTTTTCGGGTGTGGAAAGTGTCCCGTTACTACATGTGCTCCCCATGATGGGGCCCAAGCTGGTCAAACATCCTAACCCTCCTGGTGTGACCATTCTCTCCAAAAATCTGATCACCGGAAGCAGCGCGTTCAGACCCGCAGCAGTTGCCTGCGGTGAACTTGGGAAGGGAAGATGGATGATAGCAGAAGGATGTGGTGGTGGACGAGGTGGGATTGTCCCTAGATGCGGCCGAACACAGAGTGGGTTCGCTGTGAGTGTTGACAAAGCTAAACGAAAGAAAAAATTCATTAGGACAAACCTTGCTGTCCCCATTGCCGATGCCACCCATCGACCCATTCCACCTCCATCATTCGCACATGTTCCTCCGCAGCCCGTAGGTGAGCAGCAGACGGAAGGGGTGCGTGTTCATGGCATTCGATGCAAATATCAAAACCGAGACCATGCGAGGGATCATTTGAATACGTATGGAACGGAGAAGGCCGTTCAGACTCATGGGAGATATAAGGATCCGCGAACGGATTCATGTATGGAGAAGCATTTGGATGAACCATAAAACTGAGATCGAGAGGTGGTCGTGCATGTTCCCTTCGTCTCAAAGGAGGGTTCCACAACGGAACGTCGTTTGCGTTCCCGAGGAATACTTGACCGGCGTTCGGATCCCAGAATGTCGCTGTCGTGCTGCCAGAAGCTTCCTCCTACGAAACTCTGCATGAGCAGAGCAACGAGGACAATGCGTTTGCGTACCGTTTGCGTGGCTCTGCCGTCACCATCCCATACAGTCAATATTTCGGAAGCGCGCGTCAGATCGCGCATCTCGTCTCTCTCGCGTTGAGCAAAGTCGATCGTGTTCGCGCGCTTGCATCTGTGTATGCGGGTATTCATAGTTGCGGGTGGGCAGTCAAGCGAAGCAACGCAACCCGTGCTGTGTTTCAGTGTTGTGGATGAGTGCTCAACTCGTTCTGCGGCCAACTTTGCTTCGATTTCGAGTTCACCGACGAGCCGTCCGTCAGTCGCCTCGGTGAGGCCATGGCCATGCGTCATGCCACCAGCAAGGGCACAACACATGCTCCCCGACCGCGTCGGGACAGTCTGCTCGCAGTTGCCTGCGCAATTTCCATCCTTCCTGACGAGAAGCCAGGGAAGATCGCGCTCCAATTTTTCCGCGTTGGCGTCGAGGACATAAACACCGTACTTGAGGAAGCCCTCGGCGGTCGAGTGTGAATCTTGTTCGTCCTGGGGGTCTGGATCATATTGGAAACCAGCCTGAACCCATCTCTCCATTCGATCGCGCCTCTTGTTCTCAACCGCCTTCTTGAACCGAGCTGCGACTCTGAGGGTGGTAGAGGTGGGACCCTTTGGAGAGTATATGACGATATCTGATACGGAAACATAAAGCGGCTGCTTGGAGTTGGCGCGTTGTGATTGGACGGAAAGAAAGGACCTACGAGCTGTATGCCGAAATTGCGTAAACTGATTCCGTCAGGGACTTTGACGGGCTTGAACTCCCAATCGATCTCCAACGCCGCTGTTTCTCCACTATTCCAAGTGTGGAAATCGTAGGCACGCGGGGGAGAACAGGGTTGGATGAGCTGAGAGGGAAAAAAAGTGCAGGTCAAGATAGGGTGCCTTTTTGGGGACTTTTGGCTTATGACCGCAGTTGCTGAAACACAAGTCAACGTGGATCACGGGACGGAAAAACGAGGTGACGTACTGGAAGTAGATTGGACGGGTGAGACCTCGGACGCGGAAGGGTCGAGTGGACTTGGGCATGTGGGGCTAGTTGGTGAAGGGGAAAGGAGGGAGGTAGCGCTCGTTGATCGCGAGTGGGAGTTGGAGGAGGATGAAGCGTCTGTGGAAGAGTCGGAAGAGGATGTAGACGAGTGACGGCGGTCGTTGTGCGGACGGGAAGTGGTGTAGACGATATTGAGAGGTGCGCTCGGAAAGGGGACCGAGATCTTGGTGTTTGTGTTCGAATCTGCGGTGGATATGCGGAGGGTGGTCGGATGCATGAAGGAGGGAGTGGGGTCTATATCCATATCCATGGGGGTGTCCTGTTCGGGGGCACTCATGTCGACATCGGGGTCTTCCTCTGAAAAGTTGTCCGAGTCGGTGTCGTACTCGGCGTCCTCGGAGATGGGGGACGGGGGCGCGTCGAGGTCGTCGTCGCAGATGACCCATATGAGACCCCTGTAGCGGGGCGGGCGCACGACGCGGCCGGTGGAGTCGCGGAGCATGGCAGCGGGGTGTATGGGCTTGTCTGGTGATGCAAAGAACATGCACTGAGCAGCGTTGTCGCCCTCTAGTCCGTGCAGGAAGGGGAAGAGGACGGAGTCAGGGGGATGTGCGGTGGTGTGCTCGAGATGCATGCGGGCGAACTCGTCTGTGGTGAGGAGAGGAAAGTGACCGGCGTGTTTGAGACGGAGAGTGTCTGAAGGTGGAACGACGCCATAAGAAGTCATCGTCGTCGTCGTCGTCCAAGTCGACGTTCGTAGAGAAAGAGAGTGAAATTCGTGATAAGACCTGGTACAAATAGCCGGCAGACCCCGGACACCACAGATCTCAAGATCGATCACTCGTTTCACTCCCCGCATCATGTGACATGGTCCAGACACCACATCACGTGACTTGTCACCCCGCAATTTTTGCAAATTCAGACTCCGTTGGCTCGGTGCCGCGATCCCGATCTCCTGTCTCGTCACAGCCACCGACTCCAAACACTCCGATCCCCGCCACCGCTCATCCGCTCCCTCAGCACGCCCAGTCTCGACCGGTACTCGTCCACGCCGATATACGCCCCGCACACCCGTCGCTTTCCCTCGAACGCAGACCGTCCATGCAGCACCCGGTGGTTGTCTACGCTCAGCACAGTGCCAGGAGTCAACTGTACCCAGTACTCGGAGTCGGCGCTCGTTAACAGCCCGTACCATGCCCTCATTGCGTCGTACCTGCCAGCCAGTCAGCCCGCATTCTCACTCGCACCCCACCACTTACCAGCACTCGACAAGCCCCGCGTCCAGGTGGTCCATCACGCTCCGGTCGTCGTTGTTCCACCGCACTTGCACGAGCTCCCCACTTACAGGATCGTGTCGCAGCGGCGGATACCCGTTGGGAGGACTCGGAACGTACAGCGTGTCTGCTTCCCCAGCGGCGTGTGCAGGGATAGGAATCCGCGACAGCAGCTCGTACGCGTCAGGATCGAGTTCCTTCAGCAACGAGGCAACATAGAAGCCATCGACAAGCAACGTGGCACCGCCAGAACCCCCAGTATGGGAAAGAAGATGAAAGAGTTGCAGTCCACATGGGTCCGTCTGTTCCGCACGTCAGTACTTTAACCACTGCACACGCTCCCCGGATATAACGTGGCACGAACAAAGTAGGTATTGTCAGTGTGCGCTCCGAGCGCCATCGTGGTATATGCAGTGTCCCCTCTTGAATTGTCTGCGGTAAACTCCCAAAATTTGCCATCTGCGATCATATTGTCCATCACTCACATGCGGAAAAGGAAGGCCGCTGTACTTACACTGCGTCTCACGGATGAATCCAATCCGCTTCGACAGCTCTTCTGTCGCTTCGGGAGTCGCAGGAACACCAGAAACTAGGCAAAACCCGAAACGATCCTTCCATCTGGGTCAGCTCCGCGTTCGCCGTCTTCCCATATTTATACCCACCATGTTACATAACCACTTGAACAATCCCTGATCCCTATCGTCCATTGCGTCCGCATACGACACCGTCGGGGGTGATTTGGCGATCTTTGCCCCCCATAACACCTTCCTAAGCTCTCCGTCAGACGCTCACGCCACGTCGAGAGCAGGGAACCACAAACTCGCTGAAGCTGGACGTTGACCTGACTGGTGGGTCGTATGTATGTGCCTTCAACCAGGACCACGGATAGAACGAGGAATGGTGCTCAGCACCGTATGCAGGCCCTACATTAATCACTTCGTGAGACTGTATCGCCGCAGTCGTATCGAGGTGGACATACAGACGACTTCCAGGCCCTCGGCCGAAGCCTGCACGTGATGTGGTTTGATGTCCCGGGGGATCTAGACCGCACAGATAAGATCATCGGAAGCAAACCCTGATCGCCAACAACCCACCTCGAAAGTGTTGCGCAGTCTCTGTTTCGTGATGGGGTGAAAACAACTCGGACACCGACAGTGATCATGCAGCCATATGTGATGGCTGTCATAAGCATGCGGGTTGGACTTATCTATCGGGTCATGACACGACATGATGGTGAGACATACAATCGAGACCAGTTCTGGGGCGCCCACAGTATGGAGATCTTGTGGTCGTCTGCATTGGCGACGGGCAGGTCGGTTGTGGGATATCGATCAGGTCTGAACCCGAGTTGGTCCGATGGAACGGCTACGTTGGCTGTGGTCGTGACAGTTGGAGATGCTCCCTGAGAGGAGCCATCATTACATTTCGCCGGATCTCTGTGTGGGTCAGGTTTGCTGGAGAGGGTGCGCTAATTAGGATCATGGATGGAATGAGCAGGTACAAGAGACCAGGGTGACACCAACTGGAACATACAGTCTGGCCATAACGTTCCAAAGGCGTTGACAGCAACCTGTAAAGGTATCTTCGAGCACTGTACCTCAAAGGGATCCGAGAGAAAGTCCCAAAGAACATCATAATCAGAGTCGACGATGGGGCGGCGAGCTGTTGAAGGAGCAGATAGATTGCCCGAATTGGAGATCGGAGTTTAAATCCAAGACCTGTGTCGGATCCTTGCGAAATTATTTAATTTAGCTCAATTGCTGTTTACATAAGCAAAGACGTCGAGACCCTGAGGACCCCGGGCAGACCACTCCATTCGGATCACACACAAACGGCGCAAAGTACTACAGAATTTGCAAACTCAAAATACTGTCTGATCGCTACCACGACGAGGCGGTGCAGTCCATGGCTAAAAAGTTCCACACTGCCCGCCCATTCCTCTCAATGACGACAATTTGTTCCCTCATGGTCGGCAAAGTCAAGTCAGGGTCATCTGGCTGGCAGGGACGAACACAGATTACGGAACAGTTCCGTGTCGAGGCTTCCTGGCGTAAGTACTATTCTAAGTACAGTACAACGTGATGAACTAAACGAACAACGTTGGGTCGTCGGTCGAGGCCGCTTCTTGGAACCCGTCGGGATGCATGATATGACTCAGC
Organism: Leccinum uliginosum; assembly: GCA_038091455.1. Lineage (NCBI taxonomy): Eukaryota > Fungi > Basidiomycota > Agaricomycetes > Boletales > Boletaceae > Leccinum > Leccinum uliginosum. The sequence goes on along the minus strand of JBBPOM010001517.1, from coordinate 2,389 downwards.
GCCCTTGTCGACTCGACTCGCCAAACCCAGACACAGATCAGTGTCACAGGGCACAATCGTCAACGGCCGTTCGTAATCCTTACCGAAGCTTCAACGAATTCTGGCTGGGCCTGATTCCCAAGAATGTACTTCTCAGCACATGCATCCTTCGACCTGGCGCGTTCGACTCAGATCAAAACGCTTACAGCGATGCCGCGAACGCAACCATATGGTGGAATGATATCCTGCTGCGATCGCAAGAAATCACATACCGATCGGAACATGTTTCAGGGCAGAAGCAAGATAGTCGAGGGTGGCAGGCGCGACCTCGGCTGATCTGAGCAAAAGGAGCAGCCCAAGTCGCCACGGCTATGGTGCGTCGAAGTATAATCAGATTCGCGAAAAGCAATGAAGGCCCATCTGATTCGGTGCCTTTGTCGTTGGATGAATAGGCCCAACGGCGTGGTGAGCGCCTGTCCGTTGCACAACTCAGTCACCTCCACGGGGGTACTAAGCGGAGTTGGAACAACATCGATTGGAGTAAGCTGGTGGAACATGTCATTTTGGCGTTCATTCACCATTTGCTTTTGCTTTATCCAGCAGGGCATATCATGGCTGTTATTTTCTGAAAACAAGACCAGCTCTACGCGAAATCTCTTCTCTCCGATCTATCGGACGGAGCCCGGGGAAAGTACTCGTCCGAGTCGATGATAGATATGATGGTGTGATTATAACGCGACAAGTTGAGGTTCGTGTCTCGAGCGGTGACAGGTGGTCTATCAAGATCATGATGGCACGCGGGTGCAATGCTAATCGAGATACGGTAGAGTGACTTGATACTTAACAGGCTCAAAAATAATATCCTTCAAGTTATCCGACCGATGGGCGTAGCACGCCACACGAATTTGCGTATGCGCTCGCTCCAAGTACCCCATCTTTGCCCTTGCGATTCGAATTGGCCGCTCACTGGCAGCCGAATATTGTTATTAGCTATCGGAAACGTAAATTTCCCGGGAGTATTCTCTGGCATGCAAGATCAATCGCACAGGAGTTCACGCGGGCACCTGGTGGAGTTAACGTTGCTGAGTCCGACTGGGGTTAAGACGTCCGACGGCGTTCGACTCATCATGTTCTGATCCTACCGTGACCTAACTTACATTCTCGGTGACCTTCCCACGACAGCCATTTATAGTTGAGCAATTGCACAAGGGCTGTGAATCCCCCCCTCGATCGTTCGATCAGAACGAGAACCATATACATCAATTATGTAAGTCTAATTGCGGAAGAAGAATCGAGTCACGGCTCGCCGCCGCTGCTTCGCAACGTCGAGGTCGAAGATCGAACTTCTTTGGACACGCCTCGCCCGTCAAGGTACTTACCCCGTCGTCCTTATCGCCGTCCTGTTCCATCGTCTCACATGGAATCAACCAACCTCCGTTACTGCCTCTCCCATCGCCGTTCTGTCCACGTTGAACGCAGGGACCGGGAACCAATGCTCCCGTACACGGGCAAGCAATATTTATGTACGCCATCGCGAACAGCATCCACTCGCCCAGGACGTGTAATTGATCGTCGCAACCTACGGATACGGGCTGATTGGGAAATACAGGGCACGACGGTTAAGAGAAGCACGAACGCGACTACGACAGTTGCGACTGGGGCCGAACCTTCCACGCGACGCCGATGACACGGTCAGTTATGTCGTTCCCCAGCGCAGAACACAGAACGAGCACTGCTCACCGATATCCCGAGCGAAAACGGATCCGATTTAAAATTGTTCTCACACACAACCTCGATACGGTCGACACATTGTACGCTACTAGTATATCCCCGCTGAAATCGTAAACACGACGCCGATCGCCACAGAGCCCGCATAACGCTAACAGTCCAACTAGGAACGCGAACACGCAGTCGAACCTCGTTTATGCATTCATCCGTAAGAGAATGCTCGACAGGGGATGAGTGCCGTCACGCCCCGGGAAATGCAAATGTTTGGCGAGAGAGGTCTCATGCAGGAGCCCATCACGTATCTGAGAGTAGTGTGAGGAAGGCGAAACGAGCGGGATTGGACAACCTACTAGACGCTGATGACGAACGTCATGGCATACTACATACTAGCGTCATATGGCCATGACGGTCCGAACGAATTCGAATTCAGGTACTTGTATATCTGGGCTACATGCTGGCTTACAAACACGACTAAGAGGTTTGACCCTATGCAGATTCCAGAATGCCAGTACCACGTTTACGACGGGTGTTCACATGAATATCCCTTCAATGCACATACCATTGACAGGGGACGGTCCTCTCATTCGACACCGAATTCGAAAGCACAGAACCACTAAACGGTGTAAAGGTTGAGAGATGTTGGATGTTGGATGCACAGGTTGGGACGTCCGAAGTTATCGGT
>JBBPOM010001516.1:0-10248 GCA_038091455.1 Leccinum uliginosum | reverse complement strand
TTCAAGTAAAGGGAGCTGCTTTGATCATGCCTGAGCACATTTGGAGGAGTCATGGAAGTAGAAGTAGGAGGCGGTCACCATGAATTCAATCAGTTGTCGATCGCGAAGGTGCAGAATTGGGATACAGTATCTCTGGATCTCATCATCCATCGTTATTGCGTACATCCAATTTACTAAGACAAGGATGCCCCAACGAAAGTAGGGGCGACACAAACACCGTCCTTGGTGCGGATTCTATGGACACTTTTGGTCACAGGGTTGATCCAAGCAGCCTCTTTGGTATCTAGAGTTGTAAAACCTTGATTTGCGGGGATACCGATGAAAAAATGTCCAGGCAAAAGGATCAGCGGGACCCATACCTGGTTGGATAGTCTCAAAGATTTTTTTCTTGGGGTTCATTTGAGATATTGGTTGGGCATCTGATCGAATTTCAGAACGGATAGATGTGCAAAAGCATCTATGAGCGTACTTTCATATTCTGGACCTTCGAAGTATACACGCTCGCCAGGTTTAGAGCCAGGGGGAGGCTGAATTAACTCAACACCTCCTTCCTTCCCGCCTTTCGATGATGCCTATTATAACTGTATCATCTTTGAGACACGTCAATCAAGAAAACACGCACGGCAAGAACCATGGCGAAGCTTTTCACACCGCGCATATTCGCTGGCTTGAGATTACACTAAGTGGAATCGAGTCAGCTCTCAGTCAGAAGTCACTCGTTTCAGAGAAAAGTATCGACGCACAATCGCAACGAGGTACTTGTCGCGCATCTCTTCTATGGGGATATAGTTAACGAGTCCGGATACCACTGTGCGAGGGCCCGTTTCCTCGCCAAGATCTATTTGCTGTAAAGACCAATTCAGACATTGAAAACCGGCCTGTGATTCGAGACTGACTTCGACGTAGAGACTGTCTGCATCAGGATGCTTCTTCACTAATGAACGACTGTCAGCGTGGGCGACGTGCCTGCGGACATCATACATACCATCAACAATGTGGCCAACTCGCAAATCTATCATGGATGGTACAGGCTCTCCAGCATCTTCGGCGGCGGCGGCTGTACCACCACCAGCTCCTTCCTTGTTCTTCTTGCCTCCATCCTCGGAAGAAGCCACATTCTTCTTCTTTTCTTTCTTGTCCTTTTTTTCTTTGGGAGGCTCAGCAGCAGCTTCCTTTGCGTCGTTTGCTACTGCAACTTTTGCTCCTGCTTTCGGTTGATCGACAGTCTTGGGCGTCTTTTCTTTCTTTTTTGGTGGCTCTTGCTTTCTCTCAACCTTGGGAGCTGATTCAAAGTCAAAAGGAACAGTGGAGAACGCAGGCGACAATGCCTGTGCTGCGGCTCTCACGGACGGAAGTGTCTGAATGTGATCAAAATAGCGCGTGATCGCAGGTGTCCCGTAATACTGAGCGGGTTGCAGCTGCGACTTGGGCCAGAGTCAGACAGAAGCGTCGAATAGCATCGAAACATACGTGACATACCAGCGTCGGGTGAAGGGCGCCATACAGCACGATGTCAGCGGCCGTGAGGTAGTTGCTGACAAGGTACGTCCTAGGGACCAAGAGGGATTCCAAGTCCTTGGATGGTGTCGCGCGCGCAAGCCCTCAGTTGAGAATCACGCGTCGTAGCGACAAGCTCACCGTGAAACGCTCAGATTTGACGACATCGCCCGCAGCGACTTTATCTATCCAGCTGACCACCTCTAGTTTGTCGTTGTCCGTCTTTCCTGCATCTGCTTGTGCGTTTGTAACCAGATCTTTCAATGGGGATGGTAGCTTCGAGAGTGACACTTCGTAGGACATCTTCCTTGCAGTGAGATGGTACCTCCAAATAGGTCGATAGCACGATCTAGTCAGCGCGTTCATCTGGAACCATCATCGCCGGCTGGTGGCGGTGTAGCTGTCAATATGGACACGCTCACTCGCCACTGTCACGGCAATGCTGGGTCTATGGACAAAGAGATACTTATATTCCATCTTCCTTCAACAGCGCGCGTCAAAGAGATTCGTTGTTCCCAGGACGGCGTCGGCAATTCCAAAGTACATAAATTACATCAATCCTCAGTCATACTTTCCTCGACCATCGATGGCAAAATTATTTCCCACTTTCTTCAACAAAAAATCGCCATACATGACTGGTTTATAGGCCTCCGAGTCGTATGGCGTGTCGGCATTTGCGGCGATGGCACGCATCGCAGCCGGCAACGGTTTGACTTGCGCCGTGAAATTTGGCTCGAAGAAAAATGGGATCCTCGAGGAAAGATCAGTACAGGTCTGCATAGTAGGACAAGTTGAGATCGTACGAGACACTACAGGAAAATCCAAGACCGATCAGCAAAGGCGTTTTCCACGAAAGTACATATACCATACCGATAATTCGTTCCTCTGTGCACTACCCGATGCAACGTGCTCTTGTACAGACCATTTGTCCAGATCTCCCACACTACACAACAGTGGGTGAGCGTTCTTCAAATTGCTGCTACAGATGGACTCACTCTCGCCAATGTTGCAGACGATACAGCCGGGGATGGGATCTGCGTTGATCCAGAATCCTTCATCACCTCCATGTTCGTCGGGCAGTCCGTCCAAGACTTCCGGGACATGCCCGCGTTTGCGTAAGAATACTTGTAATGCTGACTTCGTGGGATCTGCATAAAGAAGACTGAAATCGGTTCGTCAGAGGGTACGTCTTCGATAGTCACGAAGCCGTGGTTACGTCAGGCATCCGTAGTCCCTGTGAGCAAGTCAGATGGTTTCTCCGAGAAGTGATCCATCACAGTACTTGTGTGCCCCGCAAGAGAATCCGTCGTGGTCATCAGGAAGGGGCGGATAGCCTACAAAGTATATGGGGGGTCAATATACATGTCGCACCATTCTGCACAGAGACTGCGTACGAACCAATGATCCGCATCATCCAGAAACTGTCATCCACCTGAGCGCGGAGTGTCTGCCATTCCTCGACGTCCATCCCTAGTCCATACGCCATCCTGGTGACCTACTCAGTCGCACACACACTCCATACGACATGGGCAAGAAAGATACTTGCGCCTCCATCAGGATCATCCCAACCTTCTGCATCTTCTCGATCCATTTCTCGTATTTTGCCTGGAAGTCTGGGACACTTGGCCACTGATTTTCTCCCCCAAGCGGCTGCGACTTGTCGGGCTTATCTGCGGGTTTGTAAAAGTCGATACCCTCGTGATTGTCTGTCTTGCCGTTCGTGACGTTTTCCTTCAACCTCTGGTAACCTGCGATTGGTGCGAAAATGTGTGAGTGTGTGTGAACAGAGTATAACTTGAACTCTCAAAGCGTTGGGCCGCACCTCGAGCAAAATCCTGATGCCTTAGTGAGATCTTGTCTTTCTCAGCTTGCGGTAGACCAAAGAACTCTCGTGCGAGGCGCGTCAGTTCCTCTCCTTCAGCGGGGTCGACGCACTTGGAAATATCTAGATAAAAAAACCCATATTCCACACAGGCAGAGTGCAGCGCCTTGGAGACCGCTTCCCGTTCCGCGTGATTGGTTGACGATTGAGTTTCCCAGTAGGGCGCGATGTTGATAATGGGTAGATGAAAACCACGTTCTACGCTTCCCATCTTGACGTTGCGTCTGATGGCAGCAGCACGCTTCAAGTTAGATGAGTGACTCGGACGATTCGGCGTTTTCAGCCGTTGAATTCAAATATGGTGCGTTGATAAGATAAGATCGGTTAAAAGAGCGCGAGACCCTACTTGTAATTGCAGAGAAGTTTGTGTGGTGGTTCAAGGCGAATTCGCCACGACAAGTCAAGTGATGGTAGTAAATACATTTTGGCTGAACGAACGACGCTGAAAGGCTAAGAGTAAGACCCGTTCTCTGGACGTGTGTGCTGCGAATAGATAGTACGTCCCGGATTTTGTACCATCCGCCCAAATGTGTTCTGAGATTCCGGTATAAAGGCACTAGCTGGGCCTGTGAAATGACCAGGCCATGGAGGAGTGAAAGATGATGGCGTAGAACCACCGGTATGGTTCGACGCCGGTGGTGGCCGTCTCGGTGACGCTGAACCAGGCCAAGAGTCTTGGTCGCGAGGATGCGCGAAGCCATTGGTCATCCCGCTCTCGTCGTCATCCGCTTCGTCTCCACGGGCAGCTCTTGTGCTCCGTATGACTCTCCCGCTAGAACTTCTGACTATACCCGTAGTAGGATCATCCGGCGCATTGACAGGTCCTAACGGCCTTGCATGTTCGCCTTGCAGGCTCGTATTCGCATTCGCATTCACATTCGCACTCGCTTTTTCTTTTCCGTTCACTGAACGATTCCTGGGTTTTAGTTTTCCGTTGATGTGACTAGCAGACGACGCTAGTCCTGGCAAACTTGTTTGGGTTGCCGAACACATGGCAGGATTTGTCTCTAGATCTTTCTTTTCTTTCGTCTTTCGTCTATCAAGTGCATCTGAAAGTGACATTGGTTCGGGAATTGTATCTGGATTAGGAAAATTCATCAATACGTAGTAACGGGTAGGACCAAGTGAGAGATTACCTTGAAGAAACATGAATTCTTGATATTGTCGGGTTGAGGCCGCTGAAAAGACATCAGTGAAAGTGGTTTATACTGGTGAGGCCAGGCTAACCCATGTCTACGTAGTTGACGATATTCCGATTGAATGCAGACGCTTGGCGATGGCCAGCCTGAACCATACGTTTTATGAATTCTTCCTGAAGGACAGCATGAACCACCGAACTCAGGACGACAAGGGGTCATTTACCGTTGCAATGGCTAGGACAAAAGAAGCCTCCTTGGACATGGTGAGGTTGGTTGTGATGCCTTGGGAAGCAGAGGCGAACTCGGGTCAACAGCATCCATTTCCGGAGAGGAGAAATAGGACGCACCATCCGCCTGGACTATGTTCTCGACTCTGGAAATGGGCAGCAACGTCGTCCCTGGGACGCGTTCCCCAATTGGTTTCCCTGCTTTCTTTTGAGAAGCGGACGCGCCGGCCCCTTGGTCTGACTCTGTGTCAGATTCCAGTTCGTCCACCTCCACCTCGCCCTCGGAGTCTGTCGGTAGGTTGTATATGCCAGAGCCCTGCGCTTGGGTGTCTGGATCGTCTTGTTGACCATAGGGATACAAGGAGGTTGCATGCGTCAACACGGAGTCGCCGGCATAATATGCAGCCATATTGATCTTTGCTAGACCACGTGTGCGTGTGTAGAGGGTGTCGACGCGAGGTGAGGTTTTGAGTGAGAGTATGTTGTGAAAGTGAGGGAAAGTTGGGTGGAAGGACGGAGAAATGTGACGAGGGGGTTTGACCAGGGCAGCGCCAGCGGATGTGAACTTGTTTGGACGTAATAATGCACGTCCACTGGAACCTCGACTCATCACACCATCCCTCCCAACCTCAGCAATCAATTCGACCCATCCCCCATACTCCGGCTGTTCAGGATACCAGAGGGAAACGTATAAACTTCAAGAGTGATTCGGAATTATGTACATAATATACTTGCCCGAGCAACCGTCAACAGACAAAGTTTCCGTCGTTCGAATATTCACGGCTGTCTATTGGATGCAATCGACATGGGCGACTAAATACTACTCTGGTTTCTCGTCAGATGTCGATTCATACAACTCCCGATTTATGTTGGGTATGGGTCCCTTGAACCAATGTCTAGCAGAAAGGATCCAAGAACCCCCTGAGAACAGAAAGATGCCCATAATAATAACGACAGCATAGTCTTTCATTGATTGAGCATTGTCGATGAAAACGAGGCTAAAGTGAACTCACTCATTGTCTGCGGACCCACAGTTTGGGAAAAAGGGAACAGCAACATCACAACCATGAAGGCGACCCATGCAACCGCGATTGCCCCAATAGGTCTAGACCACCTTCCGAGGCAAAAGGGTCCAGGCTTGAGTTTATCCTTGCCAGACGTGATGCGGAAATAAATTGGGGTGACATATGAGACATAGAGCCCGATTACCGAAGCGCTGGGGAGATTGTCAAATGACGTCGCACGGCACAAGAAACGGTACGCACGATGCAAGTGAGTCAAACGCCGTCACCGAAAAGGAAAGAAATCCACAGATCACAGAAAGAAGTGTCACAAACCAGACGGCATTAACTGGAGTCTGGGTATATCGATTGACTTGTTTCCACCATCGCGAACCTGGTAGTGCGTCGTCCCTGGAGAAGGCAAATATAACCCTGGACGCATCAATAGTTTGAGAACATCCACACAAATACTAAAGACACCTCAGTTAAAACATGGTTGGGTTTGGGAACGTGCCTACCTGGAGTATCGTGATAGACAACAAGAGAGCCAAGGCGCCCGTTTTACCCAGGACATTCAAGAACACATCACCAATAGGTAGTGCGAACTTTGACTGCAACACATCCGGAATCGAATAAGTGGCGAACGAGATTGAGATGTACATCAACAAGCCAAGAATTTCAGTCCCCAGGACCCCAACCATGATAGCGATCGGAGCAGCACGAGCCGCATTTGAGGTTTCTTCAGCGATGTGAGCAGCAGAGTCATCTACACGACATGAAAAATCGTATTTGGAGCAACAACTTGAAGATGAAGTGACTTACATCCCGTGAGAGACCACATGGGTGTGGTAAATGCCAGAATAAATGCCCAACCATCTACACTGTCTGAGTTCATGCGGACTCATGGAGTGTGAAAACCTACTGTCGGACCACCCAGTATTGTTTTCGAATTTTGTGAAGGCGTCTTTAGGTGATACCATTCCTCTCGAACGTACAAGGAGTGACACAATAGCTGAGATTGTTGTGGCCACTGCAAGAATGATTGAACGACAACATTGATGATCATAACGCAATCGCCACGTACGGATGATAATGAGCACCAGCACTGTCATGCGGGCCAGAACTCTCGTGCCAGCCGAGCAAAATATGGCTTGCGTTAGATGGATAGCGAAAAGTATTCCATAACTCGCTCCGGAACCCAGAACAACCGCACCGTCAGTAGCCATCGCGATGCAGGTCGTGATAAGTTCGGTACTAAGGACAGATTGAGCAGGAGGGCTGATTAGTGATACCGAATGGTACATACCAAGAATAATTGATGGAACAAATCAAGGTCACTTGGCCCGTGATATTAGACCATCCAGTAATCCACGAAGCAAGTGCGGATCGTTTTTCGGAAGCCATCTTGGCAGAGAAGTAGTAAAGTCCGGCACTCGTCCTTTTAGCAACACTAAAATCAGACTGCCACAGGATTTTCAAGTCCTAAAGACCCACGGCATGGACGACGCGAGCTCTGCCATAGAAGCCGCGACACAGGTTATAAAGATGCATGGGATAAACCAGCCCCACACCATGGCAAAGTGACCACCTTGCAGGTATGTTAAAAGGGAAGTGGGAGCCAAAAAAACACAACTGACCGGATAACAGAGGATAAGAGTATCCGGTGGTCACACCGCATGACACCGCCATTATGGCAAGGGAGAACGAGATGGTCTCAAGGAGCTAGAGGTTGGTATTTGTTGGTATCGTAATTGAACATCAAAATTGGATACATACCGAGAATTCTCGCTTAAATTCGCTCTTGTAACCTAGCTTCCGGAGCAAGGAGTTGTCGGCTTGGTGAACGACAGATAGCATCACCTTGCTGTCGTCGATGGAATCGGAATGTATTTCGACATCCTTCAATGAGCTGGTCATCCTGTGGTGTGTGCAGATAGCACTTCAAGATTCAGCGGTCTGGCATCCTGGTTTATAGTGGGCGGTCCCTCGCAGATGCAGATAAGCAACTTTTCCCAGAGATAAGGAGGGAATAAGTTGACCACTTTCTGCTCATCGTGTGATAGCTCTACTGCTTGGGAATGACGAAGACATACTAGTCGACGTTCTGTGTACATTTTGGTTCGGCTAACTCCGCCTAGAACTCTGACCATGAATATCCTTCGACGATTCAGCACTTCAGCGCGGGTCTGTGGGTTCATATCCAACATCGGGAAACAACCGATCCAAATACCACCCAATGTCTCCCTCACTACCAATACCACTTCCCTCGCCGTCAAGGGACCTCTCGGTCAGACAACCGTCCCTCTCGAGCCGTACATGCAACTTTCCTTTCCCCAACCGAACGTCTTGTCTCTTGTCGTCGAGGATGGCTCTGTCAAGCATCAGCGTGCCATGTGGGGCACGACGCGATCACTCATAAATAACGCCATCACCGGGATGACCGCTGGCTTCTCTAAACCACTCTACTTGGTCGGCGTCGGATACAGGGCTGCATTGGAGGACGACCCGCGGGGGACCGTCGCAGGCGGAAGCGGCAAGAGGCTCAACCTCAAACTTGGACATTCGCACAACATCTTCGTACCCATCCCGCCTCACATCACTGCCGAGGTTCCATCAGCCACGAAAATTGTGCTCAGTAGCACGAACAATGTTGCCCTGGGCCACTTTGCTGCCAACATTCGAAGACTGCGACCTCCCGAGCCATACAAGGGCAAAGTAGGTTGCAATTTCCGGCTATCTGTCTCCCGCTCACATTCCCTACAAGGGTGTCTTCATCGGTAACGAGACGATACGCCTAAGGGCCATCAAGAAGAAGTAGACCTTATTTACCCAAGAAATATACTTCACTTTTTCTTCGCGCTGGAAAGCATAACTGGAACCATGGTGGTCATCATGGACGATTGCTCACCTATCCCAGGTTGTGTTGCGAGTTTCACATTCAGAGCCTGCTGCAGCGGTCCCTGACGTAACTAGGGTAAATTGTTTTCTCATCCTAAAACATCCCGGATCAGGTTGTGGTGTTCGGGTCCTTTGCACGTAGCGCTGGATCGCTTGAGGCAGTGGTATTGAACTTGCACATGGTCGTTACTTTTGCACTATTTGCGGACATGCTCAATTTCCCTTCGTGCTTAGTCTCGAAACCCGACGTTCTCTTTTAGGAAGCGCATGGGCTAACACCCGATGCAGATGCTTCCTAGAACGTGATCAGAAGATCCCGAGATAACTGAGGGCAACACCAAAACGGATGGTATTGAGACTACTTTGTGCCTTGGAGACACGCGTGCGGTTATCTACTCTCAATAACTTTTTCGCGAAATTGTGCCTCACCCTTGCGACTGAGATCAACAGACATTCAAGAAGAGGACTGTTCCATCACTGCTGCGTCAATTCTTGGAACCGATAACTTTGCAGGTCGGGAACTGTTTCCTCCCCGGGTCACTTGAAGTTTCGTACCCTGAAACTACATACTTGTCCAATGGCACCATGCCCAGTCTGGTACCTGCTTTCCTTGTTACATGGCTGACAAGGGAGATTGATAACAACAAGTATTATGTTTACACGATTACACTACTCTGAATATTGCTATTTTCCAACTACGTCCCTCGCCGAATTTGCCAACTTTCGCAGTGATATATCATAAACAACTGAGGGAGCCATAAGAGAACAGACAGGTCGGATAACATAAAACCAACCTTCTTCGATCTTCTTGAGATCGTATTTAAGGCTATCAAAGCGTCGCCGCAAGGTGTCATTTTTCAGATTGAGCTGAAAGATGTTTCAGTTCCCGCAACAAAGACTTTGAGAGGCGCTACCATTGAAAAGCCAGCAAAGATGTCCTTCACGAAGACCGAAATACGAAGTGGTGCTTCGTAGTCTCCGAGTGTCACTGCATTGACGGCAAGCCGTGACTATGAAAGTGGTGAGTTGAAAAAAACCATTGCTCTACATTCGGAGACACTGAAGATCAATAAGCTGCATTTACCAACTCATTAACAAGGCTGATGAGCCCATGCAGATAGTCCTCCACAGCTATTGAGAACCTATCTGCCCACCCTTCTTTTACTTGGAAGGTATGAGTACACTGAATTGGCAGAGCACGCAGCAGCTGCAAACGGCTCACTTCCTAGCACCTCGCTAGCTTGGGCAAGCGTGATGAGGGAACCATTGCTCAAATACTCCACTAGAGCGGCGGAATATATCGCTGCACGGAGAGAATTTGACCACATGTCCTTCCAGCGCCAATATTGATTAGGAGGGACACTGGATGCGAGAGCAGCGGTGATAACATGACAACTGCGCAAAATCGGTTGGACCGAATCGAGCAGCGGCGGCACTTTGAGTTGACTGAGTTAAATGACAAGTGAGGAGGACGATCGGAAACAAACCAGCGTCTCTGGGGGTGGAGTGAATCTTGTTCAAGATCCCAACCATGAGGCGGGTTTGCTTGTCTAGATCAGACACTTGATCCTTGATTTTCTTTTACGGGTCACCAAAAATTATGG
>JBBPOM010001515.1:0-10260 GCA_038091455.1 Leccinum uliginosum | reverse complement strand
ATCATCATTACCAATACGTGAAACACCTAGACAAGTTGGCAGTGCCGACGGCACCCGACCACGACCAATTTGATTCGGATTAACTGATCTGATAATCTGACAAGGGGTGGAGATTGATCTGGTCCTTCTGAGCGGGCTCTCACTGCTGCGCACAGGCATCCCTCTCTCCTCCTACCCGCAGCCAAAGCCTCGACTGGATTGGTTGTGACATATATAGTTGGTTGATATATTTGTGATATGTAATGATAATATTCGCCGATCGGACCTCCGAGTCTGAGCGCCTTGAGGCGGAATGAAGCAAAGTTTGAAGGCTGCTGGCTTTTTCAGCGACCTAGACTCGTTTCAAATACCGACCTCCACGGGGTATATACGTAAAAAAGATTAAAACTAAACAGCGAGATTCACGGCCATCATGGGATCGCGAGCATGCGGGAGGCACGTAACCCCTGTGGTGTGGAGACCAGTCAATATGTATCCCCGCATGACTCATAAGCCTGAGCATATTGATGAAGAGATACTGAAGCAATCTTCCCACCATTTTCTAACATTCAGATCAGCCGAACGAAAGGAAAACAAAAGAGGAAATGATTTCAAGAGAGAAAGATATGATAGCGCACGCACCTTGAAGTATCTCAACCCCCAAGCAAACTCTACTTGTACATATGTACTCGAAAGCAGAACAACCGTGAGAAAAAACATAATTGCACGCGCTGTTTGCTGACTCAGCCTCGCACACCCTAACTACTGTGGTCTACCGTAGTGCAAAGACAGACAAGGTCCAGAAACATTCGAGTCATTTGCAACTGCGAAGATTTTATGAGAGCGAAGTGAGTCGACAAGGATCACACCAGAAACGAATTTTCTGGTCTCCGTTTTCATGTACTTCGATAATTTTTAGGAGGGCCTCCAAAAGAGGCAACTGGATGACCACGTTCTTTGCGACGGTGACCACGGTCGTTGTCAACACATAACATCGTCACGCTGCTCAGACATAAGAAATTTCATGTCCACGGACCCGTATCATGTCGTACAGCAGGAAATACAGTCCTCCCTGCAGACAGCGTCGACGCTCCGTGCGTCGTACCTCCGAATCCGCAGCATGGCACGCGAGGGAAGTGAAGGTGAAGAGCTAGTTTGGGCTCGAAACGAGGTTAGCTTCAACTGTTTGTTCATCGTCATGATTCCCCTGCTAAACGCATTCCATGACCGCTGCAGCTCAAGGCCACCCTGGCGGCGCTGGAGGCGGACCTCGAGGACCTCGAGGAGAGCGTAAAGTAGGGTGCCATTCCTTCCACTCTTCTATTGAGGGCGTCCAGGTGGTTTGACGCTTGAATTGACAGGGTAGTGGAGTCGACAGGCCCTCGCTTGTTTAATCTTGATGATGCAGAGGTGGCGCAACGGCGACGCTACGTTGAGCGAGTCAAGGGTGAGATCACGGTGCGTCTGGACCACGTTGACGAGCTTCCTCTGTTGGAACGTTGACAGTAAGGATTACAGAGCATGAGAGCAAAGACCGAAGATGCAACGGTGCGGGATAACCCCTCTGTTAGGGATAGCGTCGGCAATAATGTCGCAGGCCCAGGCTTGTCTCCGATCACCCTATCTTCAAAATTCAATAACAACCGGCTCACACTCTCCGGTTTCGATCTCTGGAAATGTGCCACCGAATGACGTTCAAAACGAGGACAGCCAATGGGCACGCGAAGAACGGCAGGCATGTACAATCTCATAACGAAGCAAGATCAACTTAACCACCATACACATATCTTAGCTCATGATAGTGGAACAAGATCGTACCATGGACTCGATATCAGGGACCCTGAGCACACTTGCACAACAGGCTGGTCTGATGGGGCAAGAGATTGGTGAACATAATGAGTGGGTATCTTACGTTTCGGATAAGTTGGGCATATTGCGACCTTGTATTCACGTGGTTCAAAGAATGCTGGATGACCTAGAACGCAATGTTGAACGTTCGGACTCCAAGCTTGACAGTGCCATACGAAAAATGAAGAAATTCATACGCAACACAGAAGGTACATCAGAGTCTATTTCTGACGTCTTCTAGCAGCTAATGCACGAATTTGATTGCAGATACCAAGTCGGGATGGTGCATAACAGCTTTGTCGATTATCCTTATCATCCTCCTCGTGGCGGTCATACTTGTCTAACTGCATAATCCATGTAGAGAATACTTTGCGTACTTCGTTTCCGCTAACTTATACGGTTATTCATGGTCCATGTCGTGGAACGCAGTGCGGCTTCGCGTTGGCCACCTTGAAACATGGAGGCGGACACGCAAGGAGCTTACACGCACTTTGCGTGTAACGCCAGTGGTTGATATTAGGTGTGGGCGGCGGGCTCTGGAGCATGAAACACGACACGAAGGCTCAAGGAACTGTGTCCAGTCCGAAAACATGTGCAATGCAGGATGGGACGATCGATCGAGGTAACTAGCAATCAGGAATTGAATGCGTCTCTCAGGCTGGATCACAGAATCGAACTGCTTCGAAACGTCAATACTCGAGAACGTTTCTTGAGCGGTCATACCACCATTGGTACTACTATCCGCCTTGGTGTTGTAAGCGCACAATGGCAAGCGGACGGATCCGGTGAAAATCAGATCTATGGAAGTGCGCATCTGTTGTGTGGCAAGCTCACTGATTCAAAGCGTCCGGCTCCGCTGTGTTACTTCATAGTAGCATGTGCCAAAAGAGAAAAAAGAGACTGACTGATTGCTTGATGAAGCATGTTGGGATCCAATGCACAAAATCAACACAAACGCACACGTTTCGCCGCCTCCACATGGTGCAAACCACTATCACCTCTCTGCTATCTCGTTGCAACTCGGGACCAAATTGGGAAGCACCCTCTGCGAGGAATGAGCATTGTCGACGTTTCTTGGACGGCGTGAGTGTCCACTTCGAATTTCGGGCGCAAATCTACGTCGGGCGGGGACCATATGATGGGGCGGATACGATTGAGTACAAAAACCGTTTATGCGTAGGGCACAAGTCCTTGCTCGTTATAGCCAAATAGCCAAGGTCTAAACCCATTGCACTCCTCCGCCTATGAAATCGGTCAGCAGTGAAGAATGTTGTGTGTCGAGTGTCCGACAATAGAAAAGTGATCGGAGAAGTACAGTTACTTACAGCCTCGTAGTCCCAGACTTCACCCAACCGAAACTGCGATGTTGACAGCGCGGAAATTGTCTCTTGCAGGTAGCCCTTCTCAGATCTCTGCTCGGATTCAGATTTACTAGGCGAACTTGAAGAAAAAACAACGTCACATGATTCATCCTTCTAGAACTGAACTTGGTTGCGCTTCTACTTACTTCCACCGCATCCGCCATTCTCCCTAACGTCTCATAGCGCCAGGTGTAGGGGTACTTGCCATCTGTTACAACGCTTTCCTGATCCGAACAATGTCCTGCAACGCTGTTCTCGTTCCCAATCACGTTAATGCCGTGCCTGCTAATCCAAACACTGCGTAACTCGCATTGCAGGGCAGGGATGATGTCATGGCGAATAGAGTTGGCAACGACGAGAACCCGTGATGCATCCACCATCACCGAGGGGTTTGACGGAAGCGAGGGGTCTGGCCTTGCGGACAATTGCTTCAGCGCACTCTCTAGCATCAAAAGGTTTGGTTTATAGGCTCCTACTTGCTGAGCGGTGAGAATAAGGGAAAATGGTGAATCTGGGGTGACCGTGCGGTACGCAGATCCCGGGTAGTTTGGAGAACAGAGCTTCTCGTGTGTGCCCGAAAAGCTCTTGTCGTCGACGTTGGATAGCACGACGAGGGCAAAATGTTTTTTGAGTCTGTGAAGCGCAGCGATGGTGTCCGAGAATGGCTTCCAGTCTGGAATGGATTTCCCGAAACGTTGTGATTCATGGAATAGAAGATCCCAAGGGGCGTCCAACTCTTGATCTTCCACATCAGAAGTGGATGCGCGCTGCTCCTTTCTCAACTCTCCATATGCAATACCCTCCGCTGTCGTGATCGATGGGATCGCCATCTGGCGGTAAGCTAGTTCGAGAATTTTCGAATAAGGTGTGTTTTGAAATTCCATCTGCAACCTGGCCTCGACTCCCGCGTAATTGACCAAGATTTCCTCCCGCGACTGGTCTGGGAAGAGAGGAGCGAGAGCGTCGTGGATGGCAGACTCCCAATCTACGAGTGTACCGTACACGTCAAAAATCAATGCGTGATGTTCGGTTAATTTGAGGCTAGGCGCTTTGGAAGGTGAGGGAGACTGATATGCCATTGGTAACAGGATGACGAAAACTTGGCAAGGTGGTAGAGGCAAGTCGCGATGTTATTCGCAGCTGAGTTCAACGAAGTTCGATCATGAACGCAGAACGGCAGTACTTACTTACTTACCTTCCATTTGCAAGGACCTTTCCCGCGGAAAAACTGCCATCTCGATATCGATCTCAGTTGATTCAAGATGAACGTTTCAGGGGATAACCCCACTGTCTGCTGTCTAACTCTTATTCATGCCGAGCTGTCTCCTTGTCGCAGGCTTCATGGAGCATAAATACCATGGTTCAACTTGTCCCCTCGCGCAATACTTGATCACAACAATCGACCCCTGGTTTTATTCTGTCGGCTCTATCGGCCGACTTTTGTAGAATTACCATCTGAGCATTTTGTTCAGCTTGGACGATAGACTCAGCACGAGAACATGAAGTTTGCACGGTGAGGAACAATCTGTAGTAGTACAGCCTTCACCCCTCGCCTCATCTTGATTCACTAGATACCTCCAGGATACCCAGGTGAGTTGCATCCCGAACTGCATTTTCCATCATCGCCGTGCTGAGCTGCTTTCCACAGACCCCGGAATGGAAGAAAGCTTACATGTAACGACTTTGCTACCCTTTTTTGTTCCAGTGCCCCTGATTTGACATGACTATCGTACCTTGGGAAACGTGTGGCTGCATCCTTTAACAGAGACTATCGTGCTCTTAAAGCACAGTTAAGAGTTATACGGACACAGGCCCCGCAGTTGCCACTTGATGAATCGGCGAGTTCGCTTGAAACTGTGGAGGTCGATCATACCCACCATTCCGCTTCGAAGGAGAAACACGATGGCTCCGAAGGTGAGAATGCTTTCGAGCACAGTATTATTCATTCACAATGATGACAGAGCCATACCTGAATCGAGGGTGTACAATGTCCACGCGCATTCCAAGTGCCAGTAATTGTGTCATGGATTCGAACGGTCAAGGGTCAGCGTCCCCTGTAAGGCAGAGAAGCAGTAATCAGGAGAGTGAGTCACAAGACCCAGACAACTTGATGGCCGGACCTGACTTTGAGAGCTCACATGAGTTAACAGGACCGTTGTTGAGTTTGACCTTGAATGGGATGCCACCTCGCATAACCGGTACAGCGTCAAATGCACCATCTCAGCAAACGCCGTTACCCCCAAGAACCCCTCGTTCTCCTCCAGTTTTTCCCTTTTTCAGGGCTTTGGGTATTCACACTCTATGTTCGGGTCTTATCGTGATAATTTGACTCTGGTTTCGATAGGTTCCACTGCTCCACCTCCTTTGCATACAATACTTTCTAGCTTACCTGCTGCCCATGCCAAGTTTTTCGACGTGCTCGATGCTGAGCTAGAGAAAGTCGAAACATTTTACGCTGAAAGAGAAAAAGAAATGAATGACCGTGCCAAGCTCTTGAGAGAACAACTCAACGAACTTGGTATACACCGCCAACGGTTCCACGTCTGTGCCTTGTCGGAGATAGAAGCGCACAACTACTAACCCCTGACTCCGACAGCAATCAACTTCGCATTCAAAGACCCAAGCTTGGGCGAGGAAAGCTGTCCCACCTGCATTTTCGTCGTTGATCCAATGGCTCCCCGAATTCAACACGAAACCCGAGCTGTGCGAAATTAGCAGCAACGGTATATTGGCTTCTGAATCTGGGCGTGGTGGTGATTATGCTTCTGTGCTAGCGTCTCTACGTCGACTTACCAATACCAGGTCATCAAGGTGTTGGTGAAACATCAAATTCAAGAAAGCAGTTTAACCACAAGCGGTGGAGTGGCGAATATTCTGGATTCCGGAGAAGAGATGAAATAGCGAATAGTGAGGCCGGTAAGGAAGCCGGTAGTTCGTCAAGGAGCAACACCGCATCTTCTCCAAATATGCAAGACGCCGTGAATGGAAGATCACCACCGGAACGCTCGAACAGCCTTCCGCGACTCTCTTTTGGTGGAATGAAGCATCCCCTGGACCCGAGTGAGTATCAACACGCAAAAAGGCGACTTCGAAAGGCTGTCGTTGAGCACTACCGGTGCGTTGAGATGTTCATCCTTCAGATACTGGCCGTTGCGGTGGCGGGCGTCGCCCACAGCGCAGCTGTCTCTCCTCTGCGGAACGTTCGTTTTCCGAACATGATGCTAACACGTGGAATGTTTTTATAGGGGCCTCGAGCTCCTGAACAATTTTAGAGTGAGATTATTTCCTCCCTGCTTCACGTGCCGCGTTGACGTTCTTTAACCCTCGATTCCTCGTTCAAACTTCCTCGATCGGATCTGCGATCGACTTCGGCATGGCACTCGTGTTATCTTAAATTCCGCCTCCGTCCACATCTCATTGTTGGCAATAAGATTCTTAACCTTACTGGCTTCCGCAAAGCGCTGAAGAAGTATGAGAAGATTACCAAGTATCCTGTATTGGACGCCTACATGAAGGAGAAAGTATGTGACTACATTCGCCGTGGGGTTGCAAGACATGAACATCTTTACAGGTAGAACCCTCCGCTTTTTCCTCCGGCGCTATAGTTGTCACTATGTTGAAGGAAACGGAAGACCTTTTTGCTACGCGATTCGGTAAGTTCGCTCCACGTCCAAGCGTCGTGGAATTTGTGTCTTCATTACGTGTCACTCAACACGTGGATGCCCTCGTATACAGAACACGGAGACAGAAAAAAAGCTTTGGACCGTCTTCGAGCGGGACTTTTCTCGAATGCGCATCACTTTAGCACATTCCGCTCTGGAATGTGGTTGGGTCTAGCTCTCCCTGCGATTATCGAAGGTGTTCGCCTGTGTATGAATCTCCTCCAAGACTATTCGATGGCATCGTTCTGAATTCATTTCTTAGCTTTCCTGGGGAGTACGCGGAGATCACTCCCGTCGTGGAATATTCTACTTTTCATCTACTCTATATTTGTCGTACCGATACTGCTGGCACTTTTGATCGGTCTCAATCTTGCGGCATGGGCGCGCGAAAGAATTAATTACGTCTTTATCTTTGGTGCGTGACTGTTACCATCTTGCATTCTCTCTTTGACATTCTGCACAGAATTGAACCCCAGGTCAAGGCTTGATCATCACGAATATTTCGAAGTATGTCACTGTATTATATTTTTGGCGCATGTGGCTGGCATTGACCAGTCACGAAAGCTTCCTTCCTTCCTTTTCTTCACTCTTTCCTATGCGTTCGTGTTTTCCTTGTCTCAACTGGGCCCCCCAACCCTATGGCCATTAATCTGGCTGGCTCTCACCGCTGTGGTCATGTTCATTCCGATCCGTGTAAGTACTCAAACTGAAATTCTGCCATTATGTGTGATACAAACCTCGTCTGGGCAGAGCTTCATGTGGGGCCTAGCCCGATGGTGGATAATCAAAAAAGCAGCCAAACTTGGAGCCAGCGGGATGTGGAAGGTCGAGGTTTGTCATTATATGAATCATGGATTGGCTCCAAAGTCTGATCATTGATTACAATCCAGTTCGCGGATTTCTGGCTTGGGTATGCTCCTCTCAGGCTATGGTTATTTCTTTCTAACAGTCTTACCTTACTGCTGTCAGTGATCAGGTTTGTAGCCTAATCTACTCGATTTCGAACCTGTACTTCGTGGGGTGCTTCTATGCCCGTTCATTTGAACTTTCCCCCATGTCAACCTTGCTATCCGTGGTGAATTCGAATTCGTCGCTGTACACCTCCCTCCGCAACACCACAGTGCCACATCAAGCCGAATCGGCGTCTGCTACAAGAAGTGCATTCCAAAGCCTGCTATCGTCAGCTTACGATCCTCAAGTACAAGAAGCATGGACGACATGTGGCGTGGCTCGGAATTGGGGATGGTATTATCTTCTCAGCGCGTTGCCTTTTACAATACGTTTCGTGCAGAGCTTGAGGCGGTATCGAGACTCAAAACTTCCTACCCATCTTATCAATGTACGGTACTTTCATTCCTTCCTTTCATTACTCATCATCGAATTCTAATAGGCCGGAAAATATGGGATGGGGTTGATATATTACTTCATGTACTACTATTGGAAGCATCGAGGTGGGTTTGAGTTCTCAGAATCGGTCCTGTCATGTATTTCAAACCAATCTTTTAGGGAACCCCCATCACGGTACCAGCTACATCCTCCTGTACTTCACCGGGGTCGCATATTCGATGTATGGTTGTGCTTGGGTAAATACGTCGGCCTCCGCATGTTTATACGGTCACAATATTTTTGTTTTACAGGATTTATTGATGGACTGGTCAATGTTTAAACCACATGCTCGTTATCCACTCCTTAGACCAGAGCTTGTTTACAAGTCACACATTCCGGTTCGTATCCTTTTCCTGGTCTCTTCGACGTCTACTAACAACCCTCTATCACTAGTCATACTATTTTGCATTGGTACGAGCAGACTTGTCCCATTTTACACATTACCGCAACTCGTTCCCACAGATTTCCAACCTATGCATTCGATTCGTTTGGCTGATTTACCCACCCGACATCGCTTTGAACCCCTTCGTGCGGTCATTCATCGGTTCCATCTTGGAAATGTTACGGAGAGTCCAATGGAACTTTTGTGCGCCCTTCTCTTCGGCGCTCACTTTTCATTCAGAACGGTTACTTACATGCTCCCCGCCTTTCAGTTCGAATCGAGAACGAACACCTTGGTAATGTAGATCAATACCGTGTTACGCACGAGGTGCCTCTGCCCTACAACTTCGATTTGAATTCCAACGAGGAAGAGGAAGAGCGCGAGGAAACGCCCAGCGCGCCGTCGTGGTTGAAGAAACGTCTGGCAGGTTTGAGGAGGAACGGAGGACACGGGTAACATTACATGATGGCTTGCGCTGGTCGCATTGCTGGAGAATATGCGAGCTGATTTCCGAGCACACGATACTTTACGTATATGATTAGCATGTTGGATGGTATATGAATGAATCTAGCTTAACGATTGACATCATTGAAACAACATACACAATCCTGTCACACCCGATTGTAACATCTCCGAGGACCCATCAATTTATGTACATGATGCGTAATCGGTCCGTCCGAGTGCGTACTATTGACAGCGGCGAACACTCCTTGAATGAAATGCCATGATATTAACAATGATATATTGTGGCTGACGCACGGGAGAACATCGACCACTGCCAGCAGTATACAATAATCCTCACCAATCGCATAACCCTGGCAGTGACTTTGCGTGGACACATTTTCGCGATGCCAACGATCGATGAAACGACAAGAGGCCAAACGACTGCGGCTGATATTGAGCCTTTGCGGGTGCAAGCACCCCTGCCGGTAGGAGGCCCCCCAACTCGTGGAACTTGCCACCACAGAGAGCACGTATTCTGCCACTCGACGTACCCCTTGATAGGTGCGACATCTAGCGACCTGATGGGTTGAGCCACAATGGATGTCTGCCAAAAGTGTCGGGGACGTCCGTTGACGCCATGCCTTGGATCCATGGGCCTATTTCATCAGGTGGTGGCGGAAAAGCAAAGCTGAAAGTGACTATGAACACAAATGCAAGTCAGCCCATGAGAGGGTAATTTGGGCTGTCGATCCTGCTATTTGCCGCGTTGGTAGGTCGCCCTTCTCCAAGCAAGGGGTATCGATATTGCCGCCATTTAGAGCTTCTGAAAGTACGCGTCAAGAAGGCTCGACATGGGCGTTGAACGCTGCGGGATCGCTATTGCACCCATCAAGGAATGCTGAGCTGAATTTCACCATTGGACAGAGAGAGAACATACCACTGCAACGTGCTACCGCGTCCCCATGCGACCGTGTCCTTTCGGAAACATGTGCATCTTGCTGAGCGAAAAACTTCATCACTCTGACATTTGTTCGATGAAAAGGAAATTGCAGAGGAACGTTTAGTGGAAAAAAGTATTTCACAATGGAGGTTTGGCTCACTTTCCACCCGTGTCCAGTGAAGGAAGGTACGGGTCTCCATCGCTGGTATGCATGGACATATCAGCTCCATTCTCGAGAAGCACTAGGGAAGAAGCAAT
>JBBPOM010001514.1:0-10268 GCA_038091455.1 Leccinum uliginosum | reverse complement strand
TAGTCATGATTATTAGTCATACCCATGGCTTCAGTAGTATATAAACCAGCTAGCTGAAACTGATGAGGCCTCATACCGCCGAAACCCCCTTGTATCTTGATAGATCATAGGGATTTTTCAGCTAGATTCCTCATCACCCTTTCTACATACGTATCACTCCCCCCTCTTGCGTTTTCCTTTCGCTCTCCATGTCGAACTCTTTCATACCTACTTCGTCTCGCATCCGTGCCCAGAGTCCCGCAGCCATTGGTTGTGGACTCGCGATCTCGGGGTTAACCCTTGAACGCAACACCGGTGACCGCAAGGACGCCGGTGTGTCGATTCGCGAAAATCGACTTGCTCCACGCGCCAACGCAGCAATGCAGTGCGCCTCTGTGGTAGAGCTCATCGGGCTCTTTCCAGTGGAGTACGGGGAGGCTCTTCGCAAGAGCCTTCTGCAACTTGGTGACGATGCCTTCCGCTTCCAGCAGTTGGCCGCCCAGGTGCAACGTCTGGAGTCCCAAGTGGCCTCCAAGACACTCCCCACCTTCATCAAGCATCAGCAAATCACCAAAAATCTCCCAGAGTCCTACAGAATGGTACAGATCTACCACTCTATTTACAGCTTCCACAGTAAATCACAGCTTCCCAGTTCCACAGAAAATGTCTTATGATATTTCACAAAAATCTCCCAGAGTCCTACAGAATGCCACAGATCTACCACTCTATTTACAGCTTCCACAGTAATTTACAGCTTCCTAGTTCCACAGAAAATGTCTTATGAAATTTCACAAATCCACCAGAGCCCCACAGAATGTCACAGTCCTATCACCCTGTTTACAGTACTTCACAACTTCCCAATCCCACAGAAAACCTCTGAGAACCCAGAGCTAAAGAGTACTACATAATGCTTTAGCCTCCCACTATTCCACAGAAATACTACTTGGCCCGACTCGGCTTTTGCCGGCTCCGACTGTCATTGTGCCACGAACTTAGTTATTTTCCCATTTTCGACTCCGTAAAACCGGCTCGAAGCCAAATAAAAAAACTTGATAACTTATATATCCAGCTGTAATTCTTATAATACAGTATATTAATAAGAATATATCTCATCGTCCTCAAGCCGGTGGTACCCAGGGACCCTCGCCTCGCGCTCGTGTGCAAACACGTTTGCGCTTGCATTTGCATATTAACGTATCACTTTGTCGTCGTCGATGTCGTCGCGTTGTCGTCCGTGTCGCCAGTTGGCGTCACGCGAGTCGTCGCGTCGTCGTCGTCTTCGCATGGTCGACATACGTTGGAACACGCTAGGTGGAGAGGGAGAGGGAGAGGGAGAGGGAGAGGGAGAGGGAGAGTGCGCGTGCGCGTCGTCGTTACTGCTGTCAGCGTGACACGTCGTCGTCGTCGTCGTCACTGGTCGGCGTCCATTGGGACAAATGCCCAGGTGGAGAGGGAGACCGGGAGAGGGAGACAGCGCGTGTAGGTGCAGGTGCGCTTCGTCGTCGTCGCTGCTGTCCGTTGTCGACTTCACGTGGTCGGCGTCTGTTGGGACATGCCCGGGTGGAGAGGGAGAGGAGGGGGAGGGGGACTCCGAGCGTGTGCAGGTGCAGGTGCACGTCGTCGACTTCGTCGCGTGGTCGGCGTCTGTTGGGACACGATGGGTGGAGAGGGAGAGGAAGAGTGCGCGTCGTCATTGCTGCTGTCAACCTGAAACATCGACGTCGTCGTCACTGGTCGGCATTGGGACATGCCCGGGTGGAGAGGGAGAGGGAGAGGGAGAGGGAGAGAGCGTGTGTAGGTGCAGGTGCGCGTCGTCGTCGTCGCTGCTGTCGCCATGAACACGTCGTCGACTTCGCCGCGTGGTCGGCGTCCGTTTGGACACGGTGGGTGGAGAGGGAGAGGGAGGGGGAGGGGGAGAGTGCGCGTCGTCGTCGTCGTTGCTGCTGTTGGCGTGACACGTCGTTGACGTCGCCGCGTAGTCGGCGTCCATGATTGGGACACACCCGGGTGGAGAGGGAGGGAGGGAGTGAGGGAGTGCGTGCACGTGGGCGTCGTAGACGTCTTCGGGTGTCCGTTGGAACACGGTGGGTGGAGAGAGAGAGAGAGAGAGCGTGCGCGTCGGTTGAAATCGAAACGCCACGCGTTGTGAATTAGGTGTTCGAGTGAATGTTTATCCTCGACGAACGTGAGAAAGAAACGTACCTCTTCGTAGTGAGCTGGAGACAAACCACACTTTTCCAAGGACGCGTCGACCTCGACGTAAACAAGCTTGCCAACAGGTCGAGTGGAAGTCCACTATCTTCAAACGCTGATTTATGTCGTTCCTCGACTCCTTTTAGAAGAGGGACGATTGAAGGCGAAGACACGTTGAACAGCAGTGTTTTTGAGGAGTTCCAACAGCAAGAAAGATCCGAGACCGCCGGTAGTTCCAGTGATCAGTACGACAGCAGGCTCGAGGAGTTGGCTACTTGACAATACACCATCGATAGGCCCGTCTAGTCCAGTTGAATACTTCTCGATAATGGTATCGATTGCTTGCTTATGCTGCTCTATGGAATCTATCGTCTGATAGCCGCCGCTGTCGTTGACTGGAGCGACGATGCGTGAGCTGAGCAGTTGTTTGGTCGGATTTTAGTAGACGACATTTGGAGGAACGTAGGCGGCAGCCTTCTTCGTCGCTGAATTAGAGGATTTTTGGAGTGCGCCCAGCAATTGGTTTCGAAGATGCGTTGCACTCAAACTAATCAAAAACATACCATCAGGTATGTATGACTTGTAATGCTCTTGCTAGAGCACGCACCTATCAGATCCTCGAGCAAACAAGTCCACACTGGCATGTGGATCAAGGTGGTTGCTGGTACCGACGGAAAGAGCATGCTCGAGCAACCATTGCTCAAGTACTTTGCTTGTCCACGCTGAGGGCTCGACCAATCCACCCGGAAGGCAGTTGAACTCGCTTCGACACCGCCATACCTTTTCTTTGAGTCTGAAATTCACGTCCGAAAACACAAGATCAATGGCCTACATAGCGCTTATCTCTACACCGTAAGCATCCAGAGTCGCCTTGAATTGAATGTTACCCTTGGGGGGTACGTAACATTAGCTTATCGCCACTTGTGATGGGAATCGTTTCCTTGAAAATACTGAACACTAATGCTAACTTGTTGGCATTCTCAATCACCGGCCTTGTTTCCCTTCAGTCGACGAGCATGCTCAGTTGTGGGTAAAGCCACCCACCATATCTGATTTCTAGACCCGGCTACGATTGAGAGAACTGAATGCTACGGAATGGCCGGCGGGGCGGTGGAGAGAGGGGTGTATGTGGTACAGGTGTTTCCGCCTTCAATAGAGCAAGATTTGACAACCGCCGAGTATCTGGATCCGATATAACAGCAAGCAAGGCTGTCGGATCAATCGCCGAACTAGCCACCGGGGCAGTCGGGGAATATTCCTACGAGGGGTCGATGACAGGGTGCATTAGAATCTTTTGATCCAGCAACTTTCTCTGTTGCTCCACCAGAAGTGTGGGGCGATGCGAATCCGACGACTGTAGGTGGAAGGGAGAGTTTTACGGCGTAAAGCAAGGGTCGACCATCATCACGTAGACGAAAGGGTAACATAGCATCTGAGGTTACCCTGAAAATTGGACTGGTTCCATTCGCAGCGTCCGGACAGGCGGACTTGGGTTTGGGCTTTCCAACGCGAAACAAGTCCAAAAACATGGGGGATGGATGTTCCCTTCTTTGCGTTGTTGAGGGAGGCCGAAAATTCAGCCAGAGATGGTTTAGAATGCGCCGGTGGCAGGAAGTAGTTGTTCTTGACGAGAAGCTGCAGTCGATAGGACACATCGTCTGCGTCGAAAGCCTGTACTCTCGGCCCGTCTAACTCAAACTCAGATACAGGAAGGCCGCGGTCTTGTATGGCGGGGGACAGAGGGGAAGGGGGAGAGTCGGTGCCCATGGAGATAGAGATGGGATACACAGAAGATGAGGTCGAAGACTGCTGGGTCAATAGGGAGTCGCGCAAACTATTCCGAACACGATCGGCATCCGTATGAGTGGGTTTGAACGACGACGGCGGGGAGGTCAGGCGAAGCGGATGTTTGCCTTTGCCTCTTGTCGAGTGAGGGGAAGCAACTGTCTCGGATGGCAGTGCTGCCCCGGGGTGGTTTTGCAATGTATGGACGCGTCCAGAGTCGGCCGGCGAAGTCTCATGGTCGTCCATTAGAGGATGAAATGAGATTAGAGCGACACCACTCTTGTTTACATCTCTCCCTCCGCGAACATCAGGGCGGAAGGCGGTGTCTGCACTGGGACGACGACGTGTTGCCAACTTGCTATTTGGAGTCCCGGAAGGGCTAGTGACCAGGTCCAAGGTTACCTGGTCCACGACAGCGGTGCTCTTGTCATCGGGGTGTGAGTCTGCGATAATTGTTCTGGTTCGTTTTCTTGAGATGCGAGAACGACGGGTGAGGCTAGCACCGCTGCTGCTGGCGGTGCTCCGAGATAGATGTGACATCGTCGACCCTTCCGATGCTGACATGAAGTGGTTGGGGTGTGAACACGGTCTTGAGTAATTGTTCAAACTGGTGACTCACATCCTCCACAAGTCCTTGGTCGGATGCTTCACGAACAGATCCGCGGCAGCATATCCGGTTACATCAGGCAGATTCTCGACTGCCGTGTCCGCCGATCTTCGGTCGACTGGTATCGCGCATGTTAGCGTTCTTCTCTCTCCTCTCAGAAGCATCGCGAGTTGAGAACGTTGACATACCGAGATGTGCAACTCGTATGTGTCCCCTTGCGGAGCCCACCTAATCTTCAGGTCATCCGAGAAGCGCAGCCACATCCAGTTCCCTTCTAATGTGTCTGTCTCATCTGCCATGGCTACCGGAACTCCCATTTCGGTCGATCCACATGTCTGCGAGAGTCGTACCCCAGCAGCGCACAGCGCGTCGCCGACCTTGACAGGCGTAGGGCCACTTCCAAATTGCTTGGGATACCGAGTGAGAAAAAAAAAGACATATAGGCTATATCGAATCCCACGTACGAGATCATCTACTTTCTTGAGATTCTCGATAGCCTCTTGTGACCCGACCTTCGAGGAACATCGGAACTGTGTAAAGGACTCTATATCCCGTCTTCTCGAGATACTCGATTATACAAGTTGTCGCTTGTGGGCATCACCGGTGGTGCGAGCGATCCTTTTTCGAACACGCGGAAGAGACAACAGCAGTAACGACCCACGCAAGCGGTAGATAAAGTTGGGTGAGGATTCCAAGAACATGAAATGGAGGCGATGCCATGGAACCGATACGACGAGGAGCACGAATGTCACAGTTTTAAACGATTGAATGCTGAGGAGTATTATGATCTCGCTTCGTCACAAGTGCAAAACTGACGTACGAAGTGTCATCCATTGAATCTGAATTCTGTAGCTGTGCGCAATGGCTTTAGGGAAACCGGTGCTACCCGAAGAGTGAAGGTAGAGAGCTGGAGAACTCAAGTCAGGACGTCTGTCTGCGGAAGGATACTGTACAAACGAATCGTCCGCGCTTTCCGCTCCAAGACGCGGATATGTATATGTTGCAATTTGGGGGATTCACTGACAATCAGATGACCTCCTTAGTTTTCACGGAGGATGACATTGATAAGAGCTTTATGAGCGTGATGATGCGTCACGACACAAGTACACTTTGTCTTTTTCATCATATTTACGACAGCCGCAGCAGAATTCCGAGGTGAGAGGGGATACGGCTAGACCGCGATATGAGAACAGACCAAGAAAAATGCTCGACATGGACGTACAACACATCCAGCGATGGACAAGCCGACGAGAACAGCATGGTATAATATCGTGTCTGTATTGGCGATGATTATGACAACCTCCCCATCTAGACCTTGACGATTGGGGCAAAGAGCGTGGGCCACTCAATGGGCGGCTAGTCAGTGTGTCGGGAACGCTCTCGTTTGGTTACTCTCCCCCTCGCCAAGCACCTCCGTCGCATCAGATTGCATACCAATCATTTTTCCGAGCTTAGCTTGCGTAACGCATCCACGTCCTGGAATGCCGAATCTTCCAAATTTTCGGAAGCCTCGAAAAGATTCTGAATGAGAGAATGCTAAGAGGATTGTGACCGAGGATGATCTGCCTCAGTCGAGTGCTTACCTGCTGACCCAGAGACAACCCGGGGCGGAGCATTGGGACCACCGGCGAACGTACTTGATCTTCTGGCAGAGACGGTTGCACAACCCTTCATCGTGAGGGCATAGTCCGCATTCAGAAGCGTCTCCATCATGATATATCAGCTCTCTCCAAGACTTCTGGCGCACTCAGGACCAACACCTTCAAGCAGATAAGATTCCGCTTGGTTAATCTCGGGGGTTGAACAGGGGAACTCAGCCCTAAGTTTTCCGTAAGCAATACTGCCAAGCAGGGCGTCGCAGGTTCGATATCTAAGCTTGCGACCACGCGGGACGGGATAGCACACTTAGCGAGACTCGTGAGGGAAGCATCCCTAAGTGTCGTCAGCGCAAGCATTCCAGCGACGTTGGTCGAAGCGAAACCTTCGCACAAGGAGACGATGCATTGCACACGGTAAATATTGGAAGCGATTCCGCCTTGTCTAGTTAATCCAAAATTTGCTTCTGAGTGGAGCTGGCGCTAAAAAGGCGTACATACCATTGCAACTTCATCGCCGATGTCTGTACGCTTAAACCAACACCCGTGCGTCACCATGCCAACAACACCAGAAACAGTTGCACTTGCCGCGGTGGCAACTGCATTTGCTACCATTCCCGCAACCCCCACCCACATCGAGGCCGACACGAACGAAATCTGGTTCAAAACCAATAAAACGACGCGAGTATATCGACACGTGTCTGTCCGACAACGACATCAGGCAAAGGTGTTGTCCAAGGAGCAACAAGAGTAGCTCATGCTGCGATACGGTAAAGAACGAGTGTGGTCATGTAAGAAGATATGGATACATACCTTCCGGAACAGTTCATGAAAACGCTCTCGACGAGCTCGAGCGCGAAAGTCTTGTTTACATGTTTGAGAGCGAGAAAGTGGGGTTCCTCCGAGTTGGCAAATGAATACAGATCCTCAAAGACCGAGTACGCATCCTTCGCAAACGGTCCCAGGACTGCCGTAGTCCCCTCCGGGAGAGTGACTTCCTTCTTCCAGTGACTTCGACCATCTTGTCAGCTACGACATTACTAGTTGACGAAGTGTAGCAGCAGCGGCGGACGACACAACCGCAATCCGAGAGTCTTGTAATTTGAAGCACAGAAGAAAAGCCT
Source organism: Leccinum uliginosum (assembly GCA_038091455.1). Classification (NCBI taxonomy): domain Eukaryota; kingdom Fungi; phylum Basidiomycota; class Agaricomycetes; order Boletales; family Boletaceae; genus Leccinum; species Leccinum uliginosum. The sequence goes on along the minus strand of JBBPOM010001514.1, from coordinate 2,985 downwards.
GCACTTACGTTCAGAGTCGTGAGTTTGGTTGTCAGCAAAATGGAAAACATACCTCGCCCAGTAGCTCTCCATGAACAAAAAGAAAGTTGGTTTTAAGGGAGACGAGCGTTTGTAGAATGCGAAGTTGGATGTTAACGCTGAAGCGACCCGAGAGATATTGCAACGACTCTTGCATTCTTAGTGGCATGTCCCATAGATACTGGTCGGAGTAGATCATCAGAATGTGCACCATCTTGGTATGATGAATGAGACGGATACACAGAACATACCATAACGAAGTACAAACACACCAGATGCAAGTGAAACCGTTGCCTCATCTGGTAAAGACCTGAGAATTTCTAGCGATTTCTCGGCAGCCTGTTTGGGAGACAATGTCCGGGAAGCGTGAGTGAGCTGATACCATCCTGGATACGAAAGGCCAAGTCCTTCATGTGCGACTGCGATCCGACGAGCGTCGAGCTCGCGTTCGCCTACGGGAGACTAGGAGGCAGGTAATGCTGTGGCAGGAGCCTGAGTCAAGTGAACGGGAGAAGTCAGGTAGAGGAATGGAAATCAACAGGGAATGCACGGACTCATCACGACTGCGGAGGATAGCGGAAAGGTCATCCTCGAGGTGCTTGAAAGCGACGAGCTGGAGGCGAAGTGTGGGCGTAGCGATGGCGTAGTAGTGTGTCGCTAAACGATCCAGTCACAATAAACGAAGAGTACCGTGACTATCATACAGCATTGAAGCTTGAAGCTTGAAGATGCGAATGGCATCGACGGCGGCGGGGTGACTCGGATGTCACGTATCACAGGCGTGGTAGTCCGAAAACGATCCATCCACGAGCTGGGGGAGTGTCGATGGTGTGGGCGGTGGGGTAGTGTGTCGCTTGAAGATGCGTTTATGCATCGACGGTGGCGGGTGACTCGGACGTCACGAGTCACGCGTCACAAGCGTGGTAATAGTCCGAAAGTCGTTTTCGGAGGAGTCGTATTTTGGGAATGAAACAATTACAACGAAGTTGAGGGGGGTGGAATGGACTTTCTTACAGAGGGCTATGTCATGGAATGTAACCATGGGGCCTGATGCAGTGGATATCACAATGCGCCCAGGGACAAGTGATCGACCTACCGACAATGAGTCGTTAGACCGAGCGCCGGCATCCATGAAGACAACATAATGTTTTCATCCACTCTACTAACGCACTGAATGTAATAGGAACACTGTTGAACGATAGGTATGCTGGAAATGCCTGACGCCTCCGAGTCTTTCTCAGAAAATGGGCTCCCCATGTACGCCAAGAATGCTCCCATCACTCGTATATAATTGCCAATGTTAGCTGGGGCGATTATTGGGAGAGTCGTACCAAGAGCTTCACTAAACATGCGGTTAAGGGGAGGTAAAGCTGCGTCCCGTCTGCTATCTTCATTGTCATGTATCAGAGTCATTTGATATGCAAAATCGTCCACTTGATCCTTCAAGAAAGGAGGGGCATGCGTTGCTTTTTCACCCGTGCCGATGTAAGTATCAAGAAAAGCATCAAATAGTTGGTACCTCCGTTCCCCGCGATTGGGCGGTCATCGAGCACATAGTCTTGTTGAAGTTGTACTCCTCAAAGCCTATGCCGGAAGGGACGAACTTCCCATTTTTGCAGATCTGACCCAGTCGAGAATGCGAACCTCTTCCGCAGTACGTTTTCGGGGCACTGGAGTGTCGTCAGACAGCATGTCAAAACCGAAAACGATTGATTGTACTGACCACCAGGAATATCAACGACCACATATATACAAGAGAAGGAAAGCTCTGGTGCTAACTCGCCGACCTTCGTTTGATCTGGGTGGATAGGGATTCTGTTTTCCTTGACTGCACAAACTTGCACGAGTGGTGTGTCATCAAGCTCGGTGGGGCTGCCAACTGGTACTGGATTTCGCATCCGATAGAACTTGCAAACAGACAACGGAATGTCGCGTAGGTACTCTTTCAGGGCCAGGATTAACACCTGTTCACGAGAACTTGAAACAGCAACCAGTTCGTCGTTGATCAAGGCGGAAAAGTCCACTTGGCCTTTGGATGACCATGAATCGAAACAATATAAAAGAAGGAAGAAATTGATACTCACTCATCGTATCAGCGGACGCCGCTAGCGGCCTTACTGGAGTTCTGACGCCCCACAAAGGTCGGGGAGATGTCTGCCTCGACTTGAATCGGGTCTTCACGTTTCCAAATCTTCCGCTCGCCCATCTTTCTGAAACCGGTCGTCGCGATGTGTTCGTGTTCGTGTCTTCGAATATAGACCACGCAGGTGCCATTTTAAACAGACAGAGTTTCTTGTCCCGGTGGCAAAGAGATGGTGCTTCATCCAGGACCCGGCTGGGGCAACACATGAAGCTATAACCCCACCGGCAGGGGGCAGCTAGAAGACGTACACGCACGATCCATTTCGGTGAACCAAAGGTCATGGCTCCTAGCTGGGGTCACGGTCAGCCAGGATCTCGACGAAGCACAATATTCTGCACCAGAAGACTTACAATAGCAATAGGGACGTAGACCTTGAGGCCAGATTTGCCCAGCTGACGGTATTCAACCTTCGGGATCATCGGACATGATTGGTGACAGTGGCGAGAGAAGGTGGTGGAAGCGGGGATGAATGAGCAGTGCTGCAAGCTTGTCCCGCTCGGAGTCAGTCTTATGTAATCGTAGCTGGCGCTCTTGCGCCCAGTCCCCGACTCCTGGGGATAACCAATTCCGTGATAACACGCCAATGATAGGTACAGTATTGACGTTGATAAAACATTACTGCCATGCCTGTGATGAAAATATTCATGTACATATTCTTCGAGTCAGCATACAAAGTTACCACTGGCCCAGGCCCCATGTTGTGCCGCAGCCTGCAGTATCTTGATCAACAGCTTTGAAAACGCCTCGTGCGTGTACGCACACGTCAACGATTTTCCACCGCCCGGAGATTGTCCATGTACAGATTGATCACCAAGCTCGCAAAT
>JBBPOM010001512.1:0-10282 GCA_038091455.1 Leccinum uliginosum | reverse complement strand
AAGGCTCTCAGTGACCTCTTCCATCTCCCTGCCCTTCTCGAGGAGTTCAACAGCACATTGTTTCATGTCGGCGCTGATTTTGCGATACACCATATGGCGCTACGACGACTCGTCGACGAGCTTATGATTTTCTGAATTTTTTGAATTTTTTGAATTTATTTGGCGCAGTTACATGGCTCGGCATGAATTTCTGAAACGGTTGTACATACTTGGTACGCATTCCCACAGTCAATTTTGATCCGTCTGATTCAGGACATCGGTGTCAACATCATTCGCCGGGCACTCAGCCACCCCGCGCGTACTACCATTTTGACGAACGCGGGCGAGGAATCTTCGGTGATCGTCGGAACGCTCCTTGATCAATATGGCGGCTCGGAGAACTTTGCAGTGGGCTTATGATGCGAACAAGGGCGAATACGTGGACATGATCAAGGCTGTATCGTGACTCATCGACCCACTCAAGGTCGTGCGGACTGCCCTCGTGGATGCGGCGTCTGGCGTTGCGAGCTTGCTGACGACGAGCGAGGCATGTGTGGTGGAGGCTGAGCAGCAGAAGCCGGCTGCTCCACCTGGCATGGAAGGTGTGGGCGGCATGGGCGGGTTCTAGGCTTCACCGGCACCAATACATACCCCGCTTCGCGGTCTTGACGTCGCTGACAGAAGGTAGAAAAGTGTCGACACTTGCATCTCAATCGCATCACCACCGGCACTCGTATCAGTTGCAACTAGTATCGTTCAGGTTCGTGGGTTGTCTGACTACTCATCGCAGTCGGTGAGCGATTTCGTGGCTCGTCACATCCCATGCAACGAATCACGAAACCCTCTCCATCACGTTTAAATTTGAGCAAGACACCCAGTCCGATTCTAGGGTGACTTTGTGTCTTCGCCTCCTTCGAATGATCATGTCTAGAAAACAATGTCATTGCTGAACACTCCTTTTGTGGTCCTAGTAAAATTATCATATGCGGCCCACGGTGAGTCTCTCGTGCGACGACTAGTCTACAGACGTTCAACGCTCTTGTAGGACAAGTTTAAGAGGGTGCCCGATAAGTCTAAAATGCCTCTTCCTCCCCCTTTTCTCCTTTTGTTCACGAGAAATCGTGCTGACGTGCGCCATTTACTTGGAGGTTGTCGAGAAGTTCAACGGTCAACGTTTCAACCCTATATCTCTGTTGAGGGTCGCAAGCGGCCGTTGACTGTGTCGTTGAATTCTTGTCTGCGAATACCAAGAAGGTGATGGCGACGGCAGAGATTGCTCTGGCCATGAGAAAGAAAGATGAGATTGAAATCACGGAGGGCCTGCAGGCTGCAGTTCGACCGTGGGTTCATTAGTCCATGGAATTTGACTCGGGCACAGTCTCGGGCCGGAAAACCTTCAGTTTTCACCCATCCCGTCGTATACATAGCTGCTACTCACACTCATTTAGATTCCTTGGCGCGCACTAGTATACATCATTTCTCCCAAGTTTTAGTCCCCCTCATTTCGCAAACTAAGCTCCACATGGATAGACTCGGACACCCGCTAATTTAGGTGTGTAGGTTCCGAGTCTGGAGATTGTCAGGTTCACTCGAGACCGAGGCGCGTATCACCCGAACGGCGCAAAGCTCACTAGAATAGACAAGCGCAAGACTGAGGGAGAAAGAGAAAGGGCAACGCGAAACTATACATAGATCGATGAAAGGAACATACGAGTTACAAGAGTTACAAATTGTCGGTAGAGATGCGGCACCTCTCTACGTCTCCCCCCTGAGTTCTAACCCCCCAATCAAAACCGGGAGGGACTCGAGTCTGGATCTGGTTCTTTGGGGGATGTGAGGTCAGTTCTCCTATATCGCCTGCTGTCACTCACCTATATCGGCGGCCCTTGTCTACAACGAGCACATAAAGTATGAGGATCCGCGTTACTACGTCAACAACGGAACAAGGCCTCTCACCACTGATTCAGCAGCCAGCGCAGGCGCCGCGGCGGCGGCGATGAGGCAAGTGATGATGGTGAAAAACTTCATGGCTAATCGAAATTTGACGGTCGTTTCAGCGAAATGGTTGTTTGTGAGACGCTGCAGGATATCATCACAGGAGGGGTCAGCGACAGGGTCATAGTAAAGATGTTCTCCAGTGAGTCGTTACTCACTCAGCGGCTCTGCACGAATAACAAAGATAAAGGGACTGAGGGACTGGAAGCCTGCAGTCCAGCATGGTCTTTATACCATTTTCTGGGGTCCGCCGAGGCCTCTGACTTGATACCTGTGTACTACATATCCAGCCGAAACATGGAAGCGTTGTAACCCCTCCAGCCTGCCAGTCGAGTGTGGCAGCGCGGTGACTTGTTACAGCTGTTTGCAAATGTGATTGCAGACTCGGAACTCGGAAGGAACTTCAAGGAAGCTTCAAGCATATGGAGGAGAAGATCTTGTTCAAGATTAAGGGACTGTTGGGTGTTCCCCGATTGGTTGACGCGTGGACAGGCGGGAGGAGTTGATGAAACCGCTGACCAGCTCCACCCCGCATTTCTGGTCGAGAATCTTGAATTTGAGATACGTATTCATTGGCGCCTTGTGATGACGCCTGTAGGCGAACCTCTCACCTAATTCTTCACTTTGAAAGAACTCGTCAGCATTTTCCTTGATATCGTTCATGGTAAGCCACCATTGTATCTTGTTTCTTGTGCGAGTTGTTAAGTTCATCATGTCTAAGTTTTTTTTTTCTGTTCCTAAAAAGGAGAGCCCATTCCAGCGGGGTGCCCGACTCCGATAATATCAAGTGAGAGTTCGCGACTTACAGTAATGGGCAACCGAAGGATTATCTCTGCGCGAATGTCCCGAAGTGGGCATCATTGATCAACCCACTCGGTCCGAGTCCGCCGTTCCCGCCGGCCGTTTTAGACGCCACAGACCTCCGCCGTATTGCTCTCTTGATTCGAATCGTGTGAGTAGCGGTACAGTTCGGCAATGTGGGTGACAGGTACTACTAGGGCCCGAGGGCCTGTCATACGTGGAGTGTTATTTTCAATCCATCTCGAATACGGTCGGATGCCATCCGACTCGGAGACGCAATGATCTTCGGCACATGACTAACAGCAAAAACAACAACTCCCAGTGAGTGTTCTCGTCTCGTTGCCCCTTTCCCTTTTTTTTTTTTTTTTCTTTTTCTTTTTTCTTTTCTTTCTTTCGTTCTTGCTTTCCCGCGGGGAGGGGATCAACACGGCTCGTCGTCGAAGTCGTCGGAACCGATCGCCGTCCTGTGGGCGCATGATCGCACCGTCCAGTCCCGTTGCGTGCGTCGGCGCGTTCAGGAACGGAGGGACTAACCCGTCTGTACGATAGTGTCAACCCGTTGACCTGGGCCCTCCGAGTCATTTTAAGCTCAAGTTCCTTAACAAGTCACTGCGCTGCCACACTCGACCGGCAGGGTGGAGGGGTTACAACGCTTCCATGTTTCGGCTGGATATTTAGTACACCAGGTTTTGAGGCCTCGGCGGAGAACAGAAAATGGTATAAACACCATGCTGGACTGTTCCCGCCTCACTCTCGTCTGAACCTTGCCAGACCCCTCACGCGACTCAGAGTTCCCGCGCTCGGAACTATTCACTCGACGCTCGCACACTGCGACAGGTTCTGTTATTGACGTAACGCAGATCCTCATACTAGTTAATGTGTTCGTTGTAGAAAAGGGCCGCCGAAAGGAGGGCCTTTCGGGATACCCACCGGCACTTATTCACTGCCATGCGGCACCCTCTTTGCGTCATACCAACGCAATAATCCGTCACCTGAGCGACACAAATTGTAAAGCTCGATTGTTCGATGTCAACAATTCACCAAATATGATCATAGGTCCCGGTCATCCGTTGTTCTTACTACGTTTCTCTCCATCGCCAAACACCAACTGTTAAGGACTTTCACTGCTTCTGCAACTTCCACACCTGGTTCTGACCCTCCCAACGGCCCCACAGTTCGACAGGGGTACCAGGCGTCGAGTTTCCATGGTCCGAGAGGTCAAGGCAGAAGTTGGGGTTGTTCGCCGGCATGAGTCTGGTTGAAACAACGATGAACACGTCGGTCGCGCAGTACAAGATCCCGATTCGGAGACACGTACCGCACCCCATTGTCAACACCTTGCACGTCCTCGACGCGCCACGCAAACGGAGAGGACCCCGCAACGACCTTTTGCCCGTTGCTCGGTTCACCGGCGACAGACAGGTACTGGCCGCTCCCCGTGGACTTGAGGTTGAACGTCCCGTCGCTGGCGTCCTCGAAGATCCACTGTTAAAAAGCGAGGCATGGTTACATCGCTGGACTGGAGGAACGGTAGTCGATGGGCGTAGCGAAAGGAGACGTACCTTTTGGTTCGGACCGTCGTGGAAACCGTAGCCGATGACTGTTGGGGAATGAGTTTGGTCATGGGCGAGACCGAGGAGGAATACCCACTGGAAACGTTGTCACCGCCAGAGAGGTCAAGGCATGTACCGCCCTTGGCGTTAGTGAGAGAGTAGGTGCTGTTCGCTTGAATGTTGGACATTGTGAGCTAAGGGGTGTGTGGATGGATGTGATGGTGCTGAGAAATAAAAGAGGGGACGGTGGAAGGGAATCAGCTTTATAGTGGTCTGTTGCGGTCCCCTATCCTCTCGGCGTCACCATACGTCACTAAATTCAGGTGATCAATGACCTCATCGACATCCCCCAGATTCCCCACAAGCGCCACAACGCCTGGTTTGGACCCAAACGTACAATATTTGTGCATGCATACGGTGAGCGTGCTAATATACAATTGAGTCAATTGAGAATAATCATGGATCGTCACGTCAGTCAACTGATAAGTTCTTATATATCTCCCCCTCCCTGGTAATCGAGAAAAAAGAAAGAAGGCGTATAAAAGAAAAGAAAGATCCACGTCGAAAAGACGCACGCACAGTTCATCATCACACAAGGGTTTTGCACAGCATACTCTCCAGCCTACAATACTCCGGAACGATGGCCGCGTACGTCATGAAGGCGTCCACGTCCGCCTCAGCTACCTTGGCCAAACCGATCTGTGCCTCCGAATCGGCCGTCGGCATCGCAGTCACTGGAGTCAGACTCGTTGTTTGTGGCGCGGCGGTATTACTATGATTGTTCCCCCCTGGACTGGCTCCGCCCCCGAGCTCGGGCGTCGTGAATGCTGTGGAAGGTGCCCCAGAGCCCGCGCTCGTCGTGGTGTCCACGGTCGACCCGGTGAGCGTCCGCATCCGCCCAATGTCCCGTCCGAGATCCCGATCTGCAAACCCGCCTGCAAAGACTGACGCGTTCAGCATCCCGACGCTGCGTTCCATCTCCTCCACTTCCTCTTCTTCTTCCTCCACCACAATTGTGGAACCGAGACCTGACCGCGGGTGGCCATACGGTGTGCTCGTTCCACTGTTGGCGCCACTCCCGCCGTTCCCGCTCAGAGGTGCGTTGACGTTGGTGCGTAGCGGTATGCCACCGGACGCAACCCACCGCTTCCCGAGCAGCCTTCGTATCTCGTCCTCAAACCCACCAAGGCCCCTCCCAGCCCCAGATCCACCGCTGGCAGAGTTACGTTCCTTACCCCAAATCCAACGCGCAAAATAGGCACCACCAAGGGATGCTCGACTGGGGAACCCGTTCGCGGGAGCATTCCGGTGGGGGACGACTTGGGCAGAGTCGACTTGCGAGTTCGGCATAAACACCGGCGCATTGAAGACGTCACCGACCAGATTGGCCACCGAAGGAAAGTTGGCTGCCGCCCCCGTGACCAACATCCGGGCGGGCAACGGTGAGTAGTCGTACGGATCAAACGGCAGGCCAAGACTCGTTGCCCGATTATTTGGGGTAGACGGCACAATGGAACTCGGCCCCGCCGTCTGCACATTCCCACGACTGCGGTTGGTGTTGGACCCAAGCACGCCGGTCGATATCATCCGGGACCATCGGACACGGAACGAGAGAACCTGACTCTCTAACAGACATCGGGGATTTGCGCGGAGATCTCTGAATTCGTTCACTTTGATGCCGGTTTCGAAGCGGTAGATTCCCTTTACGTGTGATAGCGGGTAGCTGTCCCCTTGCAACAACCAAAAGCTGAAAAGTTTGTCGTCGAGCCTGTTTGTGGACAGCACCGCGCGCAGCTCAGGATCAAAATGCAAATTCTTAGATGATCCTCACGTACCCAATTGAGCCACCAGGGGGGACGATAGCGACCAAACGGTCAAAAGCGCTCCAGCTCTTGGTATACATATCTCGAACTAGGGCACGAGGGACATCGGCATTCCTGGAACAAACGTCAGGCAAGACATCGAAGAAAAGGCAGTCTTGTAACAAATTTACCTGCTGGTCAACATGGTGATATATCTTCGCTTTTCTCCAACATCCTGCGCGGGATGCGGAAATAGATTGTAAAGGCGAGTGGGATGATAGTGCTGTGCGGGTGTAAGCAGGGCATCCATGGGCCCAAACGATAGCACGGCGTCCCCAGGCGACGGACAGAGAGAAAGATACGTGGAAAGATAGTCAGAGGTAAAGGGCGTGACGACCGTATCTAAAAAGAAGACGCGAATCGGCCCCGAACGTCCAGTTGGCGAGCACAAACACGCACCTGGCTCGAACCCATATCTCTCACACAGATACCGCGATACGTTGGCGACTTTCCTACCACTCGCGTAGTCGACGTCGCCAAGCCACCCTCGGATTCTCCGCCCCTCCTCCAGACTACCACCGACGATCTCGAGGACGCCCTCGTCCCAATGTCCTCCTGCCTGGCCTGAACTGCCTTGCCCGCCAACGTGCGCCCACATGCCTGTGGCACACGCCTCCGCCTCGCCCATATTGACCCATTCACCGACGATCATGCTTGCCATGAACGCGCTCGCGAGCTGCACCCTACCTGTGCGCGCCCACACGTCCGAAGTCCAAGACTCTCGAATGCGGAGGAGCTGCGCCGCAAGGATCGACGCGTTGGCACACGTGCCGACGCGCGCAGCCATAATGTCTGGACCTCCGAGGAGGGCTTCGAGGGCCAGGGCATGGGTGTGTGCTGATGTGTCTTGTGCGACGGGGGTGTTGGCCAAAGAAAACGTGTTTGGAGGAAGCTGGGAATGCAGTGGAAGTCGCGGGTCAAATGCGGGGAAAGAAGGGATCGGGGTCGACTTCCACCAAACGACCGTGTGCTACACAAAAAAAAAAAAGATCATCGACGGGTCGGATTACCGACAAACAAACAAAAAATGACGACGGTGACGTCCTACGCACTTGAGCACAGCCACCGATTGATTTTATTCTCGTCACGTCATAATTTCTAGAAAGCTTTTCTAGGATAAAATCTGCGAAAATCAAAGTGTCGTGGAAGAGATGTCGAGACACGTGAAAATAAAGTGGCGATCGAGGAAATTATTTGCAAAAAGGCCGAATTAGTAAATGTTGATACCTGAAAAATTTGGGTCCGCGAAAATGTACACACCCAGGGCCTTGACCCACATATCGACTGGGGTGGTATAAGCATCTCCTGGCGTTGTAAATATGCCGCCTTGGGTCCTGGTCAAGAGTCAGCACGAGTACGAACACAGTGGGGCGTGGAACTCGGGAAAAACATGGGAATGAAATAAAGAGTGATCGGTGGGAGTGGTCCAAGGTATGCTCACTGATATTCAACCAGTTCGGAATCAAAGTCTACACACTCGACCCCCACGAGCTCCAGACTCTCGTCTACGATGGACGCGCGGAGCTGATCGGTGGCGAGCTCGAGTCCAAGAAATAGCGCCGGACCCGTCTTGGGACCCGGGGCCATTTTTTTTAATAGATCAGCGGATTCTCACTGCGCAGATTGTACAGATTTTTACGGGTGTGCGCAAGGTATCAGTTGACAGATGTTGGTATCGGGTATAGATGAACTGGTGGTGCGTTTCGATAGCAGAAAGAAGAGAGCACGTCGAGGTAGCGAAACAGGTCGGTCGTGGTCGTTCTGACGGTCGTAAGAGAAGGAAAAAGAAGACAAGGAGAACAAAAAGAAGACACTCTCAGACTCTGGGAGGAAGATGATGCGATTCCGCTTCCAAATTCCCACCATTATAGAGTCGGTGAACTTACTTTTTATTCCCACGCTAACTTACAGCCGAACTGCATTTCCCCAACGTCATCGACAAGACTATACAGGCATGTTACAACTCTACGTCCAAAAGTCCAAATTGCAGCAAGCACAAAGGAGCAATAAAGGTATTTCTACTTCTTACCGACACGCTGCAACCACCCCGTGCATTCAACTAGTTCACTCTGCGCAATCCAAGTCGTCAGCCAACGCAGGTAAAAAGAGATTCAGACTCACTTCAGAAATCTGCAAGACATCTCTAACGTCCAAGGTGACGTCATGCATCAAGTTCAACACTTCAATAAATAGGTCCAGATCGCCGCAATTGTGAAAGCCTATAGCCATAAAACAGCCGCGCTCCAACGCCGCGGCCGTAAGTACGCTGACCGGATACTGCAGCACGTCCGGTTCTGCAGTTATATAGTTAGACATGCGAGAATCGTTGGGCGTAACAGGTTTGTGCTTACCGAGAAACGAATTGAACAGCCTCTTCCAAGTCTCACGCTGAACGGCTGCCCAACCGTTGTGTATCAACCCAGTCACCCGGCGCAAAGTAGGCAACGCATCCCACAGCTCATCCAAGACATCTTGCGGAGTACAGCTTCCCAACATAAATTGGAGGCTGTTCATGACATCACGTTGTGCCAGCTGAGCGTTTGCAAACTCAGCAATCCGCATTCGTTCAGAACATTGAATACTCACTTCTAGGGACCGACAAGTCATCGGATGGGGTGCGAGACCGACGAACTCGGCTGCAAATATAGGTCCAAGGGGCGGGAGGCAGTCACGATGAAACTATCGATTATCGAGTTAATCAATCTTCATTTTCCGAAACAAAAACAAAAACAAAATTCATACCTTGACACTCAACGCCATGCATGCAACTGCGAGATCCCAGGCTTGCCGCTCTAAATCGGATATCTCTCTCCATTCCCGAAGCTCCTTTTTGCAAAGTTCTTGACCCCAGGCATCTTTCCAATACCGGACCTTGTCTGGAACAAGAAAATACCTATGAAACAATTGCGCAGCGTGGAACCGTGTTTGCAATGAATTCGCAAGCTGATCGTAAAGATCGGCACCGATAGGACGTCCAGAATTATCGTGTGGGACCGGTTTATTTGGGAGTATCTAAAATGGAACGGAAACGAGGTTTGTATCAAACCGCAGAGATGCATTTCAAACGTTCGGCTCACATCTATCATCCATCCCGTAATCTTCCTTCGAAACTCGTCAGTGATACCGAACGCACTGGACCAGGCTTCTCGATCCGCGACGTGATGCTGCTCCACAGATTGATTATTCAGGCCTGGCGCGAAACCCTGGCTCTCTTGCGATTCGATCTCGGAGCACGACAACTCTTCTTCCCATTGGCTACAAACGTCGCTCGAATTGGCCTTGGTCACGCTGTCTCGTCGCAGTAAGGTCACATCGGTCATTGCCAATCGCAGCATCCTCTTCTCGTCGTGCACGACCAGACCATCCCTTTCGCGCTCCAAGCGTTCCCTGACGAGGAGCGCTTTGATGCGGTCGATCGCGAGGTCTTCGGCGCCATGGACGACTGTCTTTGGGGTACCCGGGGGCGGTGCGATGATGGGTACCGGCGGAATTCTGGGTATGTTCAAAGATCGGTGACGAAACATCGGTAGCGTTCGAACCAATGGGTTTGCTTTCGACCTGGCGTATTCCACAGAGTCTGGAAGTGGGGTGCTGGGAACCGTCGGTGGATCATAACTATCCACGACAGGTCGTGAAGTCAATGAACTCGGAGCGGGAGGATAGAAAAGCGATTCCTGGACGAGAGAGGCGCATAGATGCACGACTGCGGTCAGCCAACGGTCAAGTCGAATGGTAACAACAAGCGTACCACCAATTCTTCTTGCGAGCAAGCAGAGATCTCCGATCTCAATGAACGCGCGCGCCGTATGCTTGCAGGTTCGGTGGCTTGGTATCTGAGTCCGACGTCTTGCGTGTTCACCGTTTGTTCGAGCTTTGCCTTCTTCGATTTTGTGTTGTCTTCTCCAGAGGATGTCCGGTATCGTTTCCGATGATTGTATCGGAGCGAGGCGGTGAGAACGGACACCTCCCGGGGAGAGATAGTCGAGATGATCACACCATCCTTTCCGTTCGTTTCCTGACTCGTAGTCATGGCATCGTCGGGCCGATCGTTCTCTTTGCCTTGGGCCGAGTCAGGTCCACGTTCGGCAGAAA
>JBBPOM010001511.1:0-10286 GCA_038091455.1 Leccinum uliginosum | reverse complement strand
AGGTAAGATATCCTTTACACTCGTTACTACTCTTACTTACTACCTACTGTAGACTTATACCTTTCTACAGGTAATACAGTCGACTACCACGTCTACTGAGACTTATACCTTTCTACAGTGAATGTAATAAATAAACAAAGTACTCACTGAGTGAGTCTAGGGGACAAGTATTGAGGTTTGGATCGTGGTCCTGGCGTGATGCACGGTAGGCATACAGATAAATAGGTTCGTGCCTTTTCACCACCAGCTCGGTGACCAAAAAGCGGTCGAGATTGGGGCATCGCCAGGCCGTGTTGACATCACCCTTTAGGGCCTCGTAGTTGACCATGACCAATGTCTGCTTGAAGTAAGCAAAGTGTTGGGCAAGGGTGATCCAGGCCTTGATTGTCATTGCTTGAGTGTCCATTGGCTTGAGCTTGTCCCAATGCTTCAGGACAACAGCAAGAGAGTAAAAACGAAATATGATGAGTTGCAGGTATTTCTTGTAAAATGACGACACGTAGAATGTATCACATGGTTGATCCATGATCGTCCGACGGATTGGGATGATGCCATCCTGACTTCGACCGATCAGAATATCTCCTGTGAGAAGATCATTAACATATGTGATGATTGTTGAGTTGTTGAGGTGATCGGATGGGAACAGATGTGGATCCATGCTGAGTGAAAAGTTTGGGAAGATGTAGAAACCGTGCCTGGGTGAGCCACTACTAATCAGTAAATTCGCTTTTATGTAAACAGATTTTTGTCACCGTCAACGTCACGAAAAAGCGCTTGTATACATCATGTCGTCTAACTAAGATATAAAGTACTACTACCATAGTGGTTTGCCAAAGGGCCATGTAACGGGGATGTCCGCGGTGTATAGGTGATGAAGGCGTGGAATTGAAAGATGAGGAGGGGTACTCCGGGCATGTGAAGAGAGGTGGGTTGTAAACGAGCGTGGGTCTTGCCGGCTCGAAGTGGGCTGTGTCGAGGATGCCTTGTATTTTTATGAACGTCTGGATCATGTTTGGGTAGATTGCCTTATTATGGCAACACGAAGAGCGGCAAAGACAGGAGGTCGAGGAGAGGTGTTGGCGGTGGCAATCTCTTGGGGCGTGCGTAAACGAAATGGGAAGCTTCATATCTGCGCGCAACACCATCCAACATGACGGACATGCAGTGGTTAGGAGGTCCCGACCTGAGCATTGAGACTGCGGTGGGCTTGTCTTCCGCGTACCGCTAACGTGTGATTGGTTGTACTTGCACTGGTAGTCTGGGAATGTGGTCACAATAGTTTGCAATTGAATGGAAATAAACACCTACTGAAGTTTTACGTTATGAACGAGCCAGCGAACCTCAAATTCTGGACGAGGGCTGCAAAGGTGACCGCCAATTGTAACTTGGTGCGGTGAAATGCATAAGCGATGAAACTTCCTCATTTCACCATCGAGTTGGGCAAACCGATTCGAAGTAGAATGTGTGACTGGTTGTACTTGCACTTGCAGTCTCGGAAGATGAGTCACGATAGCCGGCAATCAAGTGAAAATAATCACCTACTGAAGTTTGGGGTGGTCATGGACGCGCCGCTGAAAGGGGCAGTCAGCGTGAGGGATGCCAATGAGTTCTCCAAGCTTGGGCGCATTTAGATCGAAGTAATGGTACCAAGGCTAGAATAACAAAGTGTCACGTTAGCACATCATCCAGCAACGTCTTGTATACCCACGAATTGTTTTCCTTCAACCTCCCTAATGACTTTATGAGGTCCACCCCGTTTGATCGCCTGGTGCCTCGCTGATCGATAACACCAACATTATGGATCGCACTGTCAACGCCAGTAAGTGATAAGTGGTGGTGCAACAGGGCCGTATGCAGAAAAAGCGCGCCTACTTCATCCACCTCTGTCGGCTGCAACAACATGTCGACGGTCATATCCAGAACCCGATCGTTCTTGTTGGTGATCTCGATCTCGATCGGGTACGCTCCGTCCAGCAATGCTGGGTCACGATGTAAAAACGATATCAAGAGCCAGTGAAGAGCATGTCGTTCCAATTCAGTCACTTCGAGATGCAGATCACATCACGCCTTTAGAAGTGTCAATGGATTGTCTTGCAAACTGGCACGTCAATGTCGCCTGTCTCCGGACCATCTATTATATTATGCTCACCGATCGAGTACGCACAGTTGCATCACACTGCTTTGATCGCGATCGGCATGGTGGGCGCGGCGGGCGTCAATGGTCCGCGCTGCCTGCAAGGGCGACCATTGTTGTCATTATCGTTGCGCCAACGCGTCGTCACAGTGTTGTGGTGGCACGCTGTCCTCGATGTGGCGAGCGAGGTAACAACGGGGCGATGCAGGGCGGGCGAGCGTATGGACAGGGCGGGCGGACCGCTGCACCTCGGTCGCCGTGTCAGCGTACTGGCCTGCGTCGCGTTCAAGTTGCTGCGTCGTCACTTGTAATGATCGGGATTCAACAACAAAAAAAGGAAAGACCATACTACCCGGTCACCATCTCTATCAACAACCGCACCGTCAACACCACATTGCCCTGCTTCTTCGCACAAGCGCACCAAGGGCGTCCAATTCCCAAAGTACTCGAAGCAGTAGGGTCAACGCTACTGACCAAAGTCAACGTTGGATGGAAGTGGATGGGGCAAGCAGACGTACCATGAACGCCATCACTAGAGCAATTAAAACCACCGAGAGCGACAGAGATGACAAATTATGCATATTATGGGCGACCGTCTACGCCGAGGGGGTTGTGGTTGACGACGGTGCGCGCGTCGGTGTCGCAACAAGGAAGTGATTAGTACTGTGACTGTGACTGACTGAAGTACTCACAGCGATGTTCGAATTGAACTTTGTATGTCTACCCTTACTACAAACCTCCCAGACGGTCTACTGATCCAAGCCTATTTTTGCAAGCCGTGTAATACAAGCCCTTCAACGCCGCATGCGTTCCCAAGAACCGGGGCATCTCGGACACCGTTTCAAATATGCTAGTGAGTAACTTGTCAAAGTTCTATTTTATCTTGACCCGTCAAGAGACACGTCCAATCCTCCATCCTAGAAGAGCACGTCACGATCGTCGAAAGCTCAACGGTGCGTGCTTGATGAGACAAGCCCCTCGTCAGTCGATGACGTCTGCTGCAGGGGAAAACACTGAATATTGACTACGCGAGCTCGCCTACGAAATGGAACGCGCATGCAAACCTGACTTAAGGGCAGATTTCTCAGCAAACAGCACAAACTGACGGTGAGACTCGTTCGCTCCTTGCAGGGGGGGTTATTCACTACTATGTGTGTGGCTTGGGGTATATAACCAGCAATTGTATCCGCCCAAGCAGCTCAAATAGAGCAAAGAGGGCTTGAGGCTCGAAACCGCGAGTAAGAAAAAAGGGAGGCAAGAGCGACAAAGGTCGACGCTCGTTTGCGCGCGTTAGCAGACACAAGGGTGACGAAGCGTCAGGTATGAACATCTGGATAGTGCATCTCCACCCAAATCACACAATCTGCTGACGAAAACAAGGAAGAACGCTACCTTCGTGATCGTGAAATGGATAAGATAAAGATAAAATTAATTGACACTGGCACTTGCGGTCGATGATGTCAACGCTGGAGTTGTTCCGAGTATTTGCCCTCTCGAGTGAGCTTCCAGCGAGTGATTTATAAAATGCTTAGTTTTTTTGATCACCCTGCTTACAGCAGTTGTAAAGGAACAACAAGATGAGAAACTAGAGGTTATGAAGTTGCTCGAACGCGTGCCTAATCCCGTCAAGCATAGCATCGACGAGTCCGCGGCCAAAATCAACGTGCTTTTGCATATATATATCTCAACAGAAGCTCGGAGGTATGTCTTCCGAATCCTATTCTCGTCTTCTGACTCGTGACCGCGGTTTTATTTCTATTTAGGATTTATGTTAGTTGCGGACTTGACCCGTTTGCACTTTGAGCTGAGTGGTTGCATACTAGACAAGTAGTGAGCGATGTACAGACCGTCCCCACAGAGACGTCTACCTCGGCGAGACGTAGGATTCGTCCAGCCGACTGCTGCACGAACACCCCGTGACGGACTCCCGTCAACGGATGAGTAACTTGAAGCTTACATTTTTTTCCGTTCTCCCCCATGAGCACTTTCTTTTAACCCTCAATCACTGGTATTGACCACAAGCAATCTTCAGTCACTGGGCCAGTTCGAGCTCGATCTTCTGGCTCAAATGTGTAAGTACTGACTGAGCCCTGGGCTGCTCGTCGTGTAATTTTCAACAGTCTGGCTAACACATTTGCAGAATTTGTTTCTCGGATAATCTCGTGCCGTAGTGGAACGCTCTCTCCCTCTACACCCTTTCCGCTCTGCTGCCATGTTGAATTTGCTTTGCGGACGATCTCGCGCTGTGGTGGAACGCTTCCAGGATCTGATCGTTTCATCGACTTTCCACCCACCGCCACCCAGCCACTCGTTTCGCGCCATTCATGGACGCTCGTTTGTTTGTACTTGCCTAGTTTCAACCCACCTCTCGTTTCAACCTGTCGTGAGTCTATCGTGGCTCGATGCTCCCTGGTAAGTGACACGACAGCCCAACGGCACGTCGGCGTGCCCACCACGATCACTCTCGCGTTACCTTCGCCCTCGCCCTGTCTCATCCACGCCATAATCTTCGTTCCGATCCTCCTCCACGTTCTGCCCCCCGCCCTCCCGCCCTATTAGCGTGCAGAAGCGACAACAAAACGTGCGTATATGTTACTCCACGATACATTGACAGATCCAGACGATCAGATGGACCAGGAAGATAACCTTCGAGTGCTTGAGACAAGCAAGGTTTGCACCGATGCTACTCAGCACTTTCCGAGTAACGAACAGATCAGCCCGAGATAGCAAAGCTGCACAATGCGGCGCAAAACTTGCTGCTACATCGTCATGATTCGGATGTTTACTGTTTCAAACTCTTAACACGTTTCCCTTTCTTTCCCCTTCCACGGTGAATTCCAAACACAGAGTTTGCCACGGGTCTCACCGGCGGCGTGGCCCCAGTACTAGCGCTGTGGCCAGCTACTACACTACTACGATCGAATTCGAATGAGATAGCCGGAAGAAATGAAACGTCAAAACAACTATAAGCTGTGGGTTGTAACGTTACCGCTTGACGTTTGACAGAGTCTTTCAAAGTTTTCGTCGACCAAAGCGAGGCAGACAGAGCCTTCGTCAGGGTGCAACTCGTGTATCTCATCGGGACGTAGCATCACTGGCAGTGATGTGACGTTGCACATACGGCGATTTTCGCCGACTTTTCCTTTCGTGTTGTCCCAGAATCAGGACGTATCGTGACACATAAAACTGGATCGATGCATTCCATTTTTTTTTCCTTATTTTGATTATGGTAGTGAGACACGGTGATGTTCATCCTCGCTTCTGTTATCTTTGGCTCTAGTCGCTCCATCGGTGAGTCACGCAAACTAAGCAAGTTACTGTCGGTTCAGAATAGCTCAACGAAACGTCAGCTCGCTCTCCCTGAAGGATCCGTGACGACGAAAGGACAAGCCTTTTATCTCGATGGACAGCCCTACACTTTTTTCGGGCAAGATCTTCGGAATTCATGCCAACGTATGACGACAAAAGCATGCGGCTAGGTCCAACTCCTACTGGGTTGGTCTTACTGGGTTGAGTCACGATGATATGAGTACCGCTTTCAAGAACATTGTTGCCACTGGCGCTACGACCGTCAGAACTTGGTGAGTAGGGTTTGGGATGGCATGTTGGTAGACCTTCGTTGACGCCTCCATGCAGGGGTTTCAATGATGTGACAGCCCCAAGCCCAAGCGGTGAATACTGTCAACTATGGAACCGCAGTACCCCCACCATCAATTACGGACCTAGCGGCCCGGTCTAAAATTTTTCGGTAACCATGAAGTGTACCCCATTCCGGCGAAGCTGAAATCGCCTTCTTTCATAGACCTCGTCGTTTCTGCCGCGAAAGCGAATGGCATACGGTCGATTGTCACCCTGTGAAAGACCATCACGATGCTATGCCTTGACATTTCTAATGTCTGTGTAGGACAAACAAATGGGACGACTACGGCGGTATGGATGTCTACGTTGACCAGATCATCGGCAAAGGACAGCCTCATGATTATTTCTACACTAATGCGGAAGTCATGGTCAGCAATTGACGAACTAATTTTACCGTCGTCTTTGCACTGACGCTCAGCAGGCCGCATACCAGCACTATGTGAAAGTATGGATTGAGCGATACATCAATGAGCCCACCATCTTTGTGTGGGAGCTGGGTAATCCGTGCCTCCTTCTCTTGACTGAGTTAACTGACACCACGAGTCGGAAGCAAACGAACCTCGTTGTACTGGATCTACCTCGTCACGGTGAGTGATGATGTTTTAAGCTCAAGTTTCGATCATTACCCTCAAATCATTCTGCTCTAGGGCCAAGTCTGGAAACCGTACAACTGAGATAATTACTATTTGGGCCCAAACGATGTCGGCTTACATCAAGTCACTGGACGGCAACCACATGGTTACACTTGGCGATGAGGGATGGTTCAATGATCCTGGAAACCCAGATTGCTCTTACAGGTAATCGTATGTGCTCGCACTTGATTCAATTTATTGACAAGTTGGGCTTTCAGCAGTTTGCAAGGCATCAATTTCAACGCTAACATGCATATTGATACTCTTGACTTTGGTACATTTCATGTATGTCACGCAAAAACCCATCCAATACTAGGGTTTCCTCTGACACATTTCTAACTGTATCCAGTGTGAGAGTTTCTTTCTTTCTGGATATTCGTTTACCTTCATGCCATTGTTTAGTTCATTTGTGGTGAAACTACTAGGCATGTCCTGAATGTAGTCGGTGGCTTGTGTCCTGCCAGTCGACAGTCTGATCACCTGAGGTGCGGGATCATGATGGAATCAGAATCACAGGACCTCGCAAGCTACTTACAACAAACCCGTAGTTTTGGAGAAATTTGGTATCCTGGAAAATCAAAACCAAACTGAGACATATTTGAAGTGGTACACCAAACACACTTGTGTTTCTGCACTATTTCCACAAGACCAAACATTCATTCAAGGTGTATAGTAAATTTTAGTACCTAGGAATGTAGGGGGGATGCAAATACAGCAGATTTACCACAATCATATACAGTTCTAGCTACATGTTGTGGTGTTGTGCAAACTTTCCATCGGAACTGTGAATTTCACCAAAGTGGCTGAAATCTGACCTTCAGACACCAGTTCAGGGAGGGGGTCCTTGGGACCTCATGTTTGCAATTCTGCTATTGCATGCCTCTTGGTCTTTCAGATACAAGTATATTGCCCATGTCCAGTGGTAGTTGGAGGGCATTCACTATGATGTTGACAGTCAACTGTGAGGCAAAAGAACATCCAAAGCTTTTCTGGAAAGTTCACCCCCTATTCTCCACTCCCACTCCTGCTCCCACCCTGTCCCTGACCTAAGCCTCCAACCTCGACTTTGGTATCAGTCCTCACCTGGTTCCTTGTTGCTTTTCCTTGTTGATATGATATGTACATACATAGTCAGATAGTCTGCTGAGCAGCTGCATGACCTGCATCTACAGTAGATCATCTGTAGATGTAAGCCCCAGCTGCCCCACTGGCATACTATCACATGCATGGTAGTATATATACCTTCAAGTTACTGCATACCATAGATAGATAGCAGCCCTTGTACCCATACATCATAGTTGCCCTATAGAGTGTGGTCCTGTTCTTTTGTGCCTGCCCTTCTCAGTGTTTCTGCTGTTGGCCTACTTGGCATGGTTGGCTTCCAGTAGACTATCTCATAATGCATCATGCCATCCATCACCAAAATCTCAACCTGGTAATGCATAATGCATGCCATAGGTCACTTCCCAACACTTCTATTGTACATATCTTCAATGCAAGAGTGCTGTGGTGGTGCAGGTTGAGGAGCCAGGCTACCAGAGTAGAAGGTGTGCATACTATTGTGTTCAACATATTATGTGACCTTGTGGATATGATGTCATCTCTCTAGTGTTGTGTGGGGATTGAGTTGTTGTACTTGCAACTGAAAAAGGTTTGCACATACATAGTGCTGTATCCATGGTGACATATAGTATAGTGGCAGTTGGTCAAGTGCAAGATAACCCTTTTCTTGTATTACCCTCAATATTCAAACATTTTCATTTGTTGGATGGAGCTTCACAATCTCTAATTTGTAGGTATGTACATCTTTTTGCTGCCAGAGCCTGCCACCTATGCTTCTTCAACTGGACAAGGAAATTGAGATGGAATGTGGACAACTTATGCTTACTCTAGACAAGAGGTTGTGATATAAATGCAATGTCTTTGCTTTACATCTCCACACAAAAATTTCATTCATGAACTGTCAATGACAGTCATGCACAGATACAACATTGACTGAGTATGTTTCTATAAATTCTTGGCAGTTTCAACTATTTCTTCTCTGCTCTTTTGTCATACATGTCATGCACTTCTTTGAAACCACTTGATGTTCTGACCATGACTTCCATACCAGATTCTAAGGGACTTCATTGAATTTCTGAGATAGATTGTTGTCAAATGGACAATTAAAGATATGCTTAACATACTCATCCGATTCTGAAGAACAACATTCACAATCATCTCTACCTTTTCTTCTTCAGTTGCTTTGCCATATTGATCAAAAACTTCCTTCATAGCTGATTTTACCCGCTTGGGTGTGTTTGATGCCTTGTACTTTTGAGCAGCAGATAAAAGTGGTTGAGAATCCTTCTGATGGAAAAGATAGAAAGAATGCTCCAGTATGAGTAGTAAATCTGCAAACCAATAAAAGTGTACATTTTGTTGGTTTTGTGTTTCAAAAAAAAGAACTTGGAGGAGAAAAATATATACCAATGGTGGTTAGAAGGATTTTCTTCCATGTACCCAGATTCACCTATGATTTTCAATTTTATTTGTATGCACAATGAAATCAATGATGAATTTACAATACTATTGGATGCCAAAATAGAAGATTGTGCTGCATGAATATTGGACTGGGTAATGACATGTTATAACCAAATGACAATATAATTTATTCACATACAGTTTGATTGTGAATGATCTGAAGATCACAAATTAAATTGAAATATATCAAAACAAACCAGAACATCATAAAAACAATCTCACCGTCTATCAATAAGAATAAGAACATAGTTCAGATTTGAATTTGCATGATAAACACTTACAGGCTAAAATTTATTTCATTAGTGATCAGACACTAGAACATTATCACACTAGCAACAAAGAACTTACATCCTGCAAGAAATAAAACACTGTTGTAAGCACAATATACAAAGTGTGTATATGTTAACAATACACCAACTTACAGCCTTAAAATGATTGAATGATTAGTAAACAAAAAAGAGTGAAATTGAAATGTATAGTGCCTACTATCTGTGAGGGATTCAAAATATGTATCTTTAGTATGGTAATGCTTCAATATGTTGCATAACATACATGCTATAATTGTTTAAAGTTGTAAAACAAACAGTTAGAATGTCACTGTAACATTCCTGCTAAAACACTCACAATCTTTTATAAATGTCACATAACAAGATAAATGTGATAAATAACAACAATACAATATTGCATTACAACAGAAAGCTCACCAGCTAGATACAGTAGGGAAAAAGTGAGGTAAAATACACATCAGTAATGGTGATGAATCAATCATAAAACAAGTAACATACATTCTATAAATAAAGACAGAAAAAAGCAAACATGTAAATTGTTATGTGAAAGAATATCAAATAATCTATAACTTACCAACTGTTGCACAAGAACAGAACAAAAACATGGTATCATTAGGATTACCAATGCTCAAATTCTTCCCTGACACAAAACTTACAAACTATCATTTGTAGAGAAGAATAGAGAATGAATGATGGCATGCATCAGCATCACCACATGGTGGCACATTCCAAAATACACAACTCACTTCCTGTCATTTGCAAAGCAGAATGGAGAATGAATGGACATGGCATCATCAGCATCACCACTCTGTGCCACATTCCAAAATGCACAACTCACTGCCTGTCATTTGCAGAGCAGAATGGAGAATGAATGGACATGGCATCATCAGCATCACCACTCTCTGCCACATTCCAAAATGCACAACTCACCCACTGTCATTTGTAGAGCAGAATGGAGAATGAATGGACATGCCAGGCATCATTAGCATCACCACTCTCTGCCACATTCCAAAATGCACAACTCACTCCCTGTCATTTGCAGAGCAGAATGGAGAATGAATGGACATGGCA
>JBBPOM010001510.1:0-10290 GCA_038091455.1 Leccinum uliginosum | reverse complement strand
GTGAAGAGCCCAAGCTGCCATTTTTGGACAGTTTGGCTTATGTAAATGAGCCAAGCTGTGTTGAAGCTGATATAAGCCGAGACTGGCTCTCAGCTAGCCGAGCTGCAGCAACACTATTTCCAGCACTCCGAGAGGACACAACCAATGCCCTGACAATATATGCATTGCTACACATTATATATATATATGTGTGAAAATGTCGAAAATATGTTATAGGAAGATGAAGATGGGTCTAGAGTAAATTGTAAACTGATGAATATATTGTAATATACACTATAGGCATTCCTACAACTTTGGCAATCAGCAGAACAAGTTTTTAATCTTGTAAAAGCGAAATGTCAGCCAGGAGGTGGACATGATGTAGAACTATATAATAAGATATTGGACCCCTGAGGTTATGGCATCTCATTAAGCTATATAAAGCCTGTTTGGGGACATTTTCTATAAGGTAATACCTCTAAGGGATCAAAAATGCGAACAGGTTTTCGATATTTTCAATATATCTTATTTATATACTTAGCAATTATGATATATGGCCAAATGAAGCGCTCAGATGGTGCATTATGCTATATATATATTGTATCAACAATTATACAATAGGTTACTAGAGGGGAAAGCAGGGAAATCAAGTAAACAACACATTCAGGGGGTTATGGCTGCTTTAGATCAAGCCCTGAATGATGTCACCACTCTAAGGGGTGCTTATGTAATCATCTTCGCAGATTCTGACAGCTGATGCCATCATCATAACTTCTATTAATCAGTGACATAATTTATTACATAAAGGATGTCCAGTCCAAAAATTCAGGCACAAACCCCTGTGATTATGTAATCAGTCCCAAAACAGGCAAGAAGAATCACCTTCATTGATATATCAAGCTGTTGTACCACTAGCATAGTA
The DNA here is from genome assembly GCA_038091455.1 of Leccinum uliginosum. Classification (NCBI taxonomy): domain Eukaryota; kingdom Fungi; phylum Basidiomycota; class Agaricomycetes; order Boletales; family Boletaceae; genus Leccinum; species Leccinum uliginosum. The sequence goes on along the minus strand of JBBPOM010001510.1, from coordinate 9,389 downwards.
GTGATGTATCAATTCCAGAATGATAAGTGGTTGTAATCTATCACAGCAACTTTCACTACATTGCTAGTGAGCATGAGTGATATATCACCCTAATGGGCTAGTGTGGTAAATTGGTAATGTATCAGTTCCAAAATGGGTGAGGGAAATCATCTTCATTGATATATCACTGTCCACAGTCTTGGTCACTTGTACTACTAGCATAGTGATATATCAACTGTACATTAGCATGCCCAATGATATAACATGATCATGCATAACTGTGATGTATTATTAGTATAACATAGAGGACTCCCTAAGCAACACTAGCACATGTAATGCATCACTACTATTAATGTATCATCAGTGATGTATCATTAGTATAATATAGAGGACTCCCTAAGTGACACTAGCATGTGTAATGTATCACTGCTATTAATGTATTAGCAGTACCGTGACTACCATGACAGGTGAGGGAAATCATCAGTGATGTATCAGAATCCCTAAGAGACACTAGCATAGTGATGTATCATTAGTATAACACAGAGGACTCCCTAAGCGACACTAGCATGTGTAATGTATCACTGCTATTAATGTATCAGCAGCACTACCATGACCGGTGAGGAGAATCATCAGTGATGTATCAGACTCCCTAAGAGACACTAGCACAATGATGTACAACACTATTGGTGCTAGTACCAGCATTTGATATATGATTTTAACTGCTACTGGTGCCATGACAGCCAAAACACGATCTCAAACGGCTTCTAGTGCCCTCCTGAGCATGCCGTCAACGGCCTGGGTATCAGTGTGAGGGAAAAGTGTCTGAATATGCTCGAGTTAGTATTGGGTATGATGTTGAAAACTGCCCCCTACAACTCCGTCTGCGCGAATGTCCCGAAGTGGGCATGACCCACTCGGTCCGCCGTTCCCGCCGGCCGTTTTAGACGCCACAGACCTCCGCCGTAGTGCTCTCTTGATTTGAGTCGTGTGAGAGGTGGTACAGTTCAGCAATATGGGTAACAGGTACTAGTAGGGCCCGGGGGCCTGTCGTATGTATGGGAGTGATGGAGTGTATGTGCGCATAGAGATTGGGGTCGGGTCAGTGAATCGACGAGTGACGAGTGTTTGATGATCTTGAGTGCTTGAGTGTGCATGCGCACAAGATGGGTCTTCATCGTCATAATTCCTGCTCTCCCCCTCCTCTGTGGCTCTGCCATCCAGACCTGCTGATCCCTCGTAGACATAGAATAAAATCTTTGCGTATGTCTTGCTTGTCATGCGTACATGGTATACGATTGAGCTAACAAATGGGGTGTCATTCTTTGCGTTTAGGTTTTGTAATTACTTCACCGAATGTGGGCTTCAGTCGTCCGGTTGCTTCAACGAAGACCATTAGTGCGTTAACGGCTTCCGTATTTGTGAGAAGGGCGGGGATATCATCCGCTCGTCTTCCTAGTGTGTTTCTTATGACTTGGCGTTCGCGCGCGTATTGTGGGCATTCCAATATAAAGTGTTTGATAGTTTCCAGTGCTGTGGGGCAGTGTGGACACATGGGTGAGTCCGCCCTCTTGATGCGGTTGAGGTGTGCATTCAATGTGATGTGGCCTGTGCGTAGACCCGTCAGCAGGGATGCCTGGTTTTTGGAGAGCGGGGAGATGAGTTTGAGGAACGTGTTAGAGGGCTTATCCATATCGAAACGGCTCATGCGTTTGTATCGGCTCGACTCCTTCCAGCTTGATTCCCATCTTTGCCTAGATAGTTCCTTGCAGTGCGCTTGTTTTAGGGTGGTGATGCTGTCTGGTAGGATGTTGGTGCGTAGAAATCTTGGTAGGGATTGGGTGGCCGAGTTGTTGTTTCACGAGATGGTTGCTTTCCGTGCTTCTTCGTCTGCCTTTTCATTACCTTGAACACCCTTGTGTCCTGGGATCCAACGGACCATGATTTGGTCTTTGGTGAGGTTGTGTTTTCGTTTCACGTCGCGGATTAGTCTGTGTAGGTGATGGAGTATGTAGTGTCCTGGTTTCGTAGTGGGGCGCTCACCCGATTTTATGGCTGCCTGGTTGTCGACTAGGATGGTAGCTTCCGTCTCAATTCTTGGTAGGGTTAGTAGAAGTTTGGCCGCTAGTGTGAGGCCTACGGCTTCCGCTTCGTAGACCGTATGTTCTTTCGGTCCGCCTAGATGGTATCTGAGTGTTTGCATGGGGGCATTCACTGGTAGGTATGCTGCCGCAGCTCCTACACCCTTGTCAGTTCCTGAGCCATCGCTGTAGATTACCGTATGTTTGTCTTGCGTGATCTCAACAAGATCAGCTATTGCTTGTTCCGCGTCCGCTGCTATGTGGGTTCTATATGGTGCGTCAGTGTGTCTGGGTGGTTGACTGCGCGTTAGTGGTTCAATAGCTTTGGGATCGATTTCGAATGCGTGCAAGAGATACTATGTTAATTGCCATGTGTTACTAAGTATTTCAAGCGTGTCAGTAGGTGATGTGCGCATTGCGCCGGTGATACTTAGCAAAGCAATTCTTTGGACGCTGTTCAGTTTTCGGACGGCGCCTTTGGAGCCTGGTGTCAGTGAGTCGCTTGCATTTGCATAAATGGGGCGAATCCAGACGTCTACTGCATAAAGCATTTTGGGAATGGCGACAGCTATATAGAGGCGTTTCATTAGCGCAACGGGAATACCGAATGAAGTGGATGAAAGGCGTCTTAGTTGCAGGGCATAGGCAGTTCCCTTGGCAAGGGCGTATGCCGTTTGTGCGGTCCAGCTCAGGGTGTGGTCGATTATGACACCTAAGAACTTATGTTGCTGGGTTGGATTGATGGTTATGCCGTGAAGCTCGAGGGGTGGTCTGGCTCTCTTGGCTTGAGTGCAGAAATCTAGGAGGGCGAACTTAGATGTTTCAAAACGTGAATTGTGTGACTCAGCCCATTCATATCCTCCTCCTTGACATTCCATCATGTCTTTTAGGGTCGCGTGCATATCTGCGAAGGTTTTACCTATGGCGAGTAGCATTGTGTCGTCAACAAAGGCTTGCGCTCGCTCTGTCTGCTCATGACCATTGCAGATGTCGAGTAGGTCAGCATTGTATATGGTATATAGGACCATAGATAGCGGGTCCCCTTGCCCTATTCCATTGTTGATAGGAATCCAGTCCGGAGAGAGGAAACCGTCGAATCTGAGTTTAGTTCTTCTACTAGTACCCGCGAGGGCATTCCGTATGAATGAGATTATGTTAACTGGAACTTTACGTGAGCGCATGTTGTGTATAAGTCGGTCTGTTACCGCGTTTGGGAAGGCTCCTTCTATGTCTAGGAAGAGGACCGATACAACTCTTTTATTTCGCCAAGCATGTTTGATCGTAGCTTCGAGTAGGTGTAGTGAGTCCGTGGTTGATCATCCCGGTCTACCTCCGAAGTGTGTCTCTGGTAATAGGTTGTTTTTCTTGAGTAGCTCGGAAAGGTTGTTAGCAATAATGGATGAGAGGAGTTTGTATGTAGTATTGAGCAAAGCTATTGGGCAATAGGCTTTGGGTACTGTATAGTCCGGCTTGCCTGGTTTTCGAAGGACTACCGTGGTGAACTCCTTCCAGGGTTCATACGTGGTATTGAAGTCGAAAGCAGCCTGGAATAGTCTGGTCAGATGTGGAGTTAATATGTCAACGCACTGTTTGAAGACAATGTTGCATATGCCGTCCGGTCCTGGAGCTTTGTATGGGCTGAGTTTGATGATGGCTTGGATCACGGCATCTTCTGATATGATCTTTCGGCTGCGTAGAGGTTCTGGGTAGTTGTAACCTAGGGGAACAGAGGAGTGAGTAGGTGGCAGAGGGAAGAAAGTCTTGGCGAGCAGGGAGCTCTTTTCCTCATTGGTCGCTGCTATGAAACTGCCCTCGGTGGGGATGCTGTGCTTCAGTGATGGAATGCGCGTGTTGGTGCCTGCATTGTTGATGCTAGAAATATATTTATTAGCTATCCATATTTCGTCACCTGATACTAGTATGTCTTCTAGCCAGTCGATCCAATGTTGTTTCTTGGTCTTTTTGATGGCGTTGGCATAATGGTTTCGTGCGGTTTTGTACTGCGCGTGTATAGGGTGGCGGTCAGTGTCCTTGAGCCTATATGAGTCTCGCGCAAGTTGACTTAGCTCGTCTTTCAGGTGCGTCAGTTCCTTGGTCCACCATCTTTTCGAGTGTGGGCTTGGTCGTGTCCTGGGAACTTTTTCTTGGATGGTGTCAAGTATCGCCGCCATCAACATGTCCGCTGTCTGCTGAAAATGTGCTGCTGAGGTGATATGCTCGTGGATGTTGATCGGATGCAACTTAGCTTCGAGGAGTTCAGAGAACTCTTTCCATTCGACGTCACGGTAGTTCAGGGCTATCGTCTCCGGTGCTTCTGGAATGGTTAGCTCGATATTTGAGATGATGGGAACGTGGTCGGTAAGTGGGCCCCGCTGATTGGGTTCCGTGGTGCAGACCGTAAACAACTCTGCAGTGTAATCCGTGCAGAATACATTGTCGACTCTGGTCCAATTTTTGGTGTTCAGCACCTGTAAAGTAGGTATGTCTTTGGGCAGGGGCATAAACATGGAGTGGTCTGCAATGAGGTCTAATAGCGCTTGTGCATCTCTAAGGTGTGACGCCTGTAGGAGGTGTGAGTTACGTTCTGATTCCCATAGTGGGTGGTGGCGATTGAAATCGCCCAGCCATATCATGTGGTCAGTGGCACGGTGGATTATAGTATTGCGAGACGCTTCAAGGAAGGTACTTAGTGCCTTTATAGTGTTGTTGTTTTTGCAGTCGTTGTATATGTTGAAAATGGTGCAGCGTCCGAAGGGGCTGGATAGTTGTACAATTGTGACGTCCCTCGAAGGGAACGGGATTTGTTTCCAATGATTGGTATCTATAGATTTAGACATTAATATGACTGATCTGTATCTAGAGGATTCGTCAGTAAATCGCGTGGATGGGAAGACAGGATAGTAGGTGTGTGGACAAAACGTGTTCCCGGTGGAGTTGACGTGTGGTTCTTGCAGAGCAAATATATTCCAACGTTGTACTAGTGGGCCATTTAATAGGGATTGTTGAGCGATGAGCGAGGTGTTGAGGTTTTGTTGCCAGATGTTGAGCCGTAAGGGGGATTGGGCGTCTCTATTCATTAGTATTATTATCAAAGTTAAGAATGAGCTCATCAATTTCGTTGTTGGATGACACGCCGGAGTGAAAGGAAGCATCTGGCGTTCTGGGTGGGTGAGAGGGTGAGCACGCAGGAGATGGGTGAAGAGAGGGAAATGTTTGCAGGTTACAGCTTGGGCCGTTTCTTTCAGAATTGAGTATCTGATCACAGTGAGAGCGATCATTCTTCTGGGCTCGTTGGGTTGGTGGTTTGGCGGTACCCAGCTTGTTGACTCGGAGGTCTAGAGTGATTTGGCGAAATGTCGGGTTTTGCGTTCTGTTTGTGGGTTGCGACCTGACATAGGGCGCGTTCTTGGGTGGGAGCAACACCTGTGTCCATGTCTCGTCAGTAGGGAAGTAAGGCTAGTGTTGCTGCAGTTCCGACTCACGGCTGACCTGAGTCGGAGTCGGCATGCTGACTAACCAGCGGTCCGGATAGCCAATCCAATCACAGGTCACGGTTTTTACACAACGGCTCAGGTCGCGCGAGTCACGGCTCATCGACTTCAAGTCGACCCATTTCGAGGTAAGACTGATCTGATTTCGGCAGTACAGACCCCACCCCCTCCTCGTCTTGAAGACATAGATCGACCGAAGCACGGCCGCTACGGTGCACATGACAACCCGGCCTCCCACTACTCTCGACTCTCAAGCCTCGATACTACTCCCATTCACTGGTTAGTATTCAATTTCGTCAGCGGCCGCTAAGCCTATCTGACCTAGTGGCACATCTCAGGCTTACAGTCGCAGAAAATCGTTCATAGGAGGACGTATTGTAGAGGGACGGCGGCTGTGGCACACATCGTTGCAGCCTGAGTACTACCGGTCTAGGCGATGGACTCGCTTGCTTCATCTCGCATTGGTCGTAACTCGTACAGTAGTTCTTCGTAGGCATATGTAAACAATAAAGAACAAGCTTTCTGAAATACAATGAGTTGTTCAAGTAGTACTAGAGAGTCGAGGGGGGGGAACTAGCTTCTTCCTCTCATCATCTGAACATGTCCTTTCGTCCTCGAGCGAGGTAGAGGGACGGCGGCCATGGTACACATCGTTGCAGCCTGAGTACTACCGGTCTAGGCGACGGACTGAGTCGCTTGCTTCATCTCGCATTGGTCGTAACTCGTGCAGTAGTTCTTCGTGCATACGTACATCATAAAGAACAAGCTTTCTAAAATACAATATGTTCAAGTAGAGAGTCGACTCGGATTCGAACATGTCCTTTCGTCCTCGAGCAAGGCAGAGGGATGGCAGCCGTGGTGCACATCATTGCAGCCTGAGTACTACCGTCGGTCTAGGCGACGGACTCGCTTGCTTCATCTCGCATTGGTCGTAACTTTTGCAGTAGTTCTTCGTCACGGTGGGCATAGTACGTACATCATAAAGAACAAGCTTTCTGAACACAAGGAAATGGAAATGTTCAAGTAGAAGCGTCTTCCTTCCTCTCATCCGAACGTGCTTCCTCTCATCCGAACATGCTTCCTCTCATCTGAACGTGCTTCCTCTCATCCGAACGTGCTTCCTTTCATCTGAACGTGCTTCCTCTCATCTGAATGTGTCCTTTCGTCCTCGAGGCGCCTCTCTATTTTGTCTTCGGCATGGTAGTACTTGGCCGGACCTCGACGGCTTGATCGGTGAGTGACACACTCCTCCTCTGCTTGCTCGGCGCGTACGTGATCAACACGAGGTGGACTGACCCTCCGTCTGCAGGGCGTCCACCGCGAGCTTGAATTGCTCGCTCGACCAACTGTACGATGCGAGCTTGGGTACGCCGGTCAGTTCAAGCGCTGCAAAACGGTCGTATGCGGGCAGACTCTTCCACGAGCGTCGACATCTCAGCCAAAAAGGCTTCGTTGGACGAAGGGTGCGGAGAAGACGTCGAGCGCACGAGGGATGCCTTGAGTCGGGATGAATAAGACTGAGACTCAGAGAACGAGAACAAGGGTTTGAAAGCTGATGGGACGATGTCTGTGACCCAAGTAAGGCAAAGTCGGGCAGAGGATCTCTCATGTAACTTACCGCGAGCATACGCCTCGTCTATGAGCAACAGAAGAGCACTCTGGTCACCTTGCCCCACGAATCCATGCTCCCTAAACAGGTGTTTTGACTGCCCAGGTTGGTTGACTACCTCGAATTGCTCAAGTCCAAGATGAGCTGCGAGTACGAGGTTTGCTTGCTGCAGAGATATGTGAGATGGGAGGGCCAATGGATGTTGCTGTCATCGGAGAGTACCGGTGCTGCGGTGCATGGTGTTACGATTGTCTCCGAGGTTCACTATATACCTCTTTTCTCTTTCTTTCTGCTTCGCTTATTGCCTCTACTTCGTCTTCACTTTGTATCATAGACCTCGGGCGACTTCGTCTTCCTTTCCACGTCGCTGACAGTCCGACATTTCCCTATCTCCTTTTCAATCTCTTCCTATCTTTGTCTAGATCCTCTGACTCATGATGACGCCATTGCTTCATCAGCTATCCGTCATCGCTTCGTCATGTATGCTTACTCCTCCGCAGCTTCTTACTCATCCATACTGCGGATGACGCGTTCCTTCTTTGTGATTCTATCACGTTCCATCTTGTAAGTACTTAAGGACTGGCTTGTCATTTGTAAACTCCAAGCTAGAGCTACTTGAAATCCCACCAAGTATCCTCTGTAGACCCTCGCGTGTCTTCGCCCTTTGTCCCCTCAGTCCTTTGCCCGTCTTGGGTGTGTCCTTAGCCTTAGTCTTCGAGTGATGTGACTCTTCGTGAGTTCCTCCTCGAAAGAACCCTTAGTCCTCCGGCTTCGCCAGACGTTAAGTCTGCTCGGCCAATCCTTCGTCTTAGTCTTCGCATTCAAGTCTACAACCGACCCTACCAGGCCAGCTGTAACAAAAGCTCTAGCTTACCTCCTACGGTTACCATCATCGTAATCTGTCGCCACCATTTCTTCAAGAAACCCCTACCAGAGACCGGAGCGGAACTCTCCCTCCATCCCTAGAAACCCCTTAGCCCACTCATCCCACCAGCACTCTTTATCCACCTCCTCGTGGAGAGAAGAACCTTCGACCTCAGAGAACTTCCTAGACTCCCCAGACGTCCTTCCTCAACGCTCCAGCGATGAGGACGAGACCAACACAGAACTTCCTCTCCTATCTTACGAAGAACAGGAAGAGGACCTCACCCTCGACACTGAACTCGCCCACCAGCTCTCTTCGAGCCTAGTCCTTCCTCGAGTACCCACTCCCCCTTCCCCTTCCCCTCGAACCCCTAGGGGAAATATCTTCGCCCACCCACCTCCGAACCCCGTCCCTCGACTTACCTCTCCAATCATGTCTAAACCCACCGAACTCTGAATGTCCCCTCCCGATGCTTACGACGGTAATCATCCCAAAGCCCTGCCATGGTTGCGCTCGGTACAGAGGTACCTCGTTATCAACAAAGAGATCTATAAGCTTGATGAACAGAAGATCTGTTATGCCCTCTCTTACATGAAAGAAGGGACCGCCGCCACCTGGGCAGACACCTTTACCGCGAAACACCTCGACGATGGAGGAACCACTCTCGGAACTTGGGGAGAATTCGTCAAAGAGTTCAAGGCCACCTTCGAGCATTCCAATTCCGCAGCCAACGCTCTCGCTTGGCTTACTATCCAGAGGATGATCGAGAAATCCCCTGGTAAATACTCCATGTCCCTCGCCTCCTACATCGCCCAATTCTAGAGCAATGTCGCCATCTCCAAAGTGACCAAGGAATCTACCCTTTGCCACTACTTCTCCTCGGGTATTCCCCCTTCCTTATCCGGAAAAATCTACCTCATGGAAACAGTTCCCACTACCATCGACAAATGGTATTCTCACACCCAAAGGATCGACGATCAACAGCGTCATGCTTTCCTCACCTCCCAACAACACAAAGGGCGATCCTTCGCCAACCCCTTCTCCTCCCCTTCGACCACCAATCACGCTAAAGAACGTGACCATAACGCCATGGATGTGGACACAATCAACATCCACATTCCAAAGCTCACTCCCTCGGAAAGGGAACAATGTTTCAGAGAAGAACTTTGTCTCCGCTACAGGAAATCAGGTCATAATGCCACCTCCTGCTCCACATTCTCGACTAGCGCCCCCTCCTTCAAAAGGACGACTAGGAAAGTCGCCAAAGCCGAAGAAGACCTACCTAAGCTGGAGGATGTCGAGGATGACGATGAAGACGATGACGATGAAGCAAAGGTTGTAGGAAAAGTTAGACTCAACCTGGATTT
>JBBPOM010001509.1:0-10295 GCA_038091455.1 Leccinum uliginosum | reverse complement strand
ACTTCCAGCATTTTCTAACCGCTGTCGTCGTCACTAGCAGAGCAAATGGACGTTCCATGAGGGAACAGCCACAGTTAGGGGACGTTTCCATTCTTCGCATATCTGCGACAACTCGCTAACTTGGTGTTCATCGAGGAGAAGATTCGCTATGTCGAGACAATGATCGAGCTTTTTGTCGAAACATGCAAGCGTCTTACCCATTCGTAATGTCAATTGCATAACCATCTCTTCAGCGATCTCAAATCTTAGATGCTTCCAGATCGGGTACCCAAGATCTCCCTCTCTCACGTAAGTCTGTCACAAGAAATCATCCCTCTGCCACAGTGGCAGGTAATTTGTTGCCTAATTTGTTTAGTTGTTTTCCCAATCGACTCGATCTCGGCACTCCCCGAGCTATACAGGCACCGTATTTATAACCGGACGTCATGATCAAACTCCGTTTGCTTACGACCACGTCGCCGTGCGATATGTCTCGCACCATGCCATCCAATGCATATCCTTCGACAACCTTCAAGCTCAAGCCAGGTGAACAATTACCTGCTGTTTTCCTGAATCCACCTTGTACCACGCAATCAACATCACTTTGCACTTCGTCTGTGGATGAGGGATTGCCCAAAGCATATCGCGCCTACCAAGAATCATTACGGAGAGTCCCCTATATTTTGGTTTGTCGTTCATTCTTCACAGTGAAATGGATTCTTACTGTTACATCACTAGGCCTTATCTCCTCTCCCGAATCCGCGCCAGTTAGATAGTATCATGCAGGAATACAAGCAAGCTATGGGGGAAAAGTTACAGTTGGCAAAACTTCTTCTCCGTACTCAGCAAACATGCGAGGAGAGCGAGATGCTCCTACGTTGCTATCTCAGCCAGGAGGATGTTGACCGGGTGACATCTGAAAACAATCCATTGGGTCATCCAAATGCCGCAACTATCAGTGCGAAGTACCTCCATGCGGTGTGCAATCAAAGTTTGCGATCATTTATAGCCAGCGATGATACTGTGAGTCCATCTTGCAGTGATGAAAACATTGTTGTCCCGCTCACGACCAGTAGTGAAATTTGTGAAACCTGTTGAATTTATATCATAGCGTACCACTTGCCTTGTGTTATCATCATTCTTTGGACAGGGGTATTTCGTTATTTGAAGTAGCCAATATGATGTACTTCACTATTTATTTCGTTCTTGATCGTAGTGTTCTGTCACCGATATTGTTTGATCGAGTAATGTGATTTGGTGTTGTAGAGGTTGTTTTACAGCCCGCTGTTGGCGGATCGAAAGCGTACGGCAGTCGCCGGACACCGTCCATGATGGCGAGGTTGTTGCGTCCCGTCGGTCGGAGCGTCGTCATTATCATCGTTGTCGTGCGATGTTGTAGCATGCCAATTGCGTCGTGGCATTCACGCGTCATCTGTCGTGGTACGTGTCAGCGCGCTAGCCTCGGGTCGAGCGAGTAAACCCGCCATGACGTGTCACCTCACGGGTCTAGATCTGTGAACCCTTTGGTGTACCCGTACCCGCTGGGCATTGGGTACGTGCCATTGCCTACCTGTCAACTTGAAACCTATTTGCGCATTAGTACGAGCCCCAGAAAGTGAAAAAGGCGAGGATTGGGAACGTGCTTACTAAGTCTTGGTACTACTGCTGTGCTATTGACTTGCTGGCAAAGTCATCATAGATTGCTCTATCGGCGTCTGCAAATGCCAGGGTTGCTCCGAGTCGGGGTTCTGCCATCAGGTTGTAAGTACCTGAGGCTTTACAGGTTGCCAGTGCTTTCTTACTTGAAGGCGTCCCTCTTCACACACAGAAAAAGGACGGGCCATAGACATTTGCACGGTTCATTCCGCGATTCTTACTGCGATTCGAATCCATCATCCTGTTTACGAGAAATTAAGAAATCTTTGTCGAAGTCGTTTACTTGCCTGTGGACTAGTACCTTCTTGTAGGTCGTATTCAAGTTACAGTATCAACTTGAAGCTTTGCCGCAGTGTGGCAGGGTTTTTGAGTTGTGACTCTCCGTGACTCAGTCCGAGACGGACCGTTCAAGTCTTTTTTTTTTCTTTTCAGCGCAGTACTATGTCCGACCCGATATTTAGTCAGACCTGTGTCTGCGGTCGCACGTTCACTCATCTCGGGGGCTTTACAAGGCACGAAAAGGGCTGTCGCAAAGGCAAGAAAAGGCTATCAAATGCCCTCAACAAGGCGAAGGAGGCACACCAAGCCAAGAGAACCAGACTGTCCTTGTCAAGATGTCCAATTGCCAACTCGGATAATCAAGCAACCAGTAGCAGTGGCAAGGGCAAGGCAAGGCAAGGTCGGGACGATGATGAAGGCAATGAACAAGGCATCTGGCAACAGGCATGTCGCGGTATCACCAGATACTTCCGTTATCTTTCCCTAACACCGTTCCGTTCAGGGCGTCTCCTCCTCACTTCTGCAGCAGGATCAAGAATTGCACATCAACACTAGCAAAGAGCACGATGCTTCTGCTTGCCCGGAAGTATGTGTTTGTCGTTTTTGAAAATAGTGTGCCTCCTTAGCAACATTAAATACCTTAGGATGATACATCACTCGCGCAACGTCGCCCTCGCAGGGCTCATCGATTACCACTACGTTTTCGGGACGTGTTACCCGAGCCACCTCCACCTCTTCCCCCACCGAAACTAGTCAATGCAACGTCACGAACAGAACCAGAAGCTCGCGCTAACTCCGGCCCTCAGAGTCACCAAGGAACAACCAAAACGATATCCGATCCATCCACTTCATCGTCCACATCCCGGCCGCTAGTCAAAATGTTCAGGACGCTTATGAACAAATTTGGCTTGCTCCGGGCCTACACTACGGAGACTCTTCCGTCGCATGACCCAGATGACCCATATTCCATCGAGCACCTGCCGCAGCCATCTCATGAAGGCACTCAAATTCCTGAAACAAGTAACCCGTTCCATCCGTATCCCAATGAAAATGCGATGCGGTTAGGTGACTGGTATTGGAATCAAGGAGCGCAGAAATCCCGGGAGGACTTCAAGCAGCTGCTTGGTATCGTCGGGAATTCTACATTCAACGCAGCCGACGTGTCTGGAGTTCGGTGGGATTCTATCAACAAGGAGCTTGGCGATCATGATCCTGACGGAAGCTCAGACATTCCTGAGTGGTTGAGTAGCGACTGCGGATGGAAGTCTTCTCCAGTAACTATATCTGTTCCGTTCCACAGCCGCTCTTCCAACCCTGGGCCCAAATCGTATACCGTACAAGATTTCCACCACCGGTCTCTCATTTCCATCTTGGAAGAGAAAGTAAAGGATCCTGTCCAGGCTGCACATTTCCATTACGAGCCGTATGAACTCCTTTGGCATCCACCTCACCGGGAGCAGGATGTCAAGGTACATGGAGAATTATTTACTTCTAGTGTTTTCCTCGACACCCATCGAGAGCTGCAGGACTCACCTCCAGAATCCGGCTGTAAATTACCTCGCGTTATCGCCGCATTCATGTTCTGGTCGGACGCGACCCAACTCTCCACTTTCGGCAACCAGAAACTATGGCCCCTGTACGTGTATTTCGGCAATGAATCGAAGTATCGTCGATGTCAGCCGTCGAACAACTCGTGTTCTCATGCCGCCTATTTTCAGACTGTAAGTGATCGTTATGGGATATTTACACATCTCACTATCCATTATTGCAGCTCCCTGACGAATTCAAAGATTTTGTAATGAATAATTTGGGAGGTAAATCATTAAGTGGTGCTCTCATGACCCACTGTCATCGAGAGTTTTTCCATGAGCAATGGCGAATCCTTCTGGACGAGGACTTCATCAACGCATATCAACACGGCGTTGTGATCACGTGTTGTGATGGTGTAAAACGTCGTTTCTACCCTCGAATCTTCACTTATTCTGCGGACTACCCAGAAAAGTTCGTCTTCAGAGCAGTGGTCCTGACTTCCGCTGACCCATCCATTGATAGAGTTCTCATAGCATCCATACGTAACCTTGGTACCTGCCCTTGCCCTCGGTGCACAATCAGGTTGGATCAGGTTCAGGACCTTGGCAGTGAAAAAGACTTGCGGGATCGGCATCTACTTTGCCGATATGACAATGATGATCGAGTCGAGAAAGTATGTGCTGCACGAAACCTAATCTATGGAAATAACTATGCAAGCACAACTCCTCAAGTTGAAGCCCTCCTCAAACCAGAATCACTTGTTCCCACATCGGTGAGCAGTTGCCTTGATGAAAATTGTCGGTTTCGTTGTATAAACGGTATTGCACAGAATGCGTTTTCCGACAAGTTACGTGTCTTCGGTTTCAGTCTATTTACTATGTTGGTGGTGGACCTCCTCCACGAGTTTGAGCTAGGGGTTTGGAAAGCAGTTTTTGCACAGCTTCTCCGTATGTTGGAATCCTTGGAAGAGAGCAAGGTACACGAGCTCGATCGCAGGTCAGTCTTCTGTCCGTACGCAATATACTTATTTGACTCTTCCTTGCAGGTATCGCCAAATCCCGACATTCGGACGGGATACCATTCGCCGGTTTTCTCGCAATGCGTCCGACATGAAGCGTATTGCAGCCCACGATTTCGAGGATCTTTTACAAGTTGGTCATCTGATTTGCTACTTTTGAGAAACTGATTTCATAGTCATTTGAGTGTGCCCTTCCTGTCTTTGAAGACCTGTTTCCAGAGCCGCACAATTCATCGGTATCTCGGTTACTCTCTGTTCTTTGCCGTTGGCATGGATTTTCGAAACTTCGGATGCACACGGATGAGACATTGCAAATCATGGAGGATACCACTGTCTCTCTTGGGAGAGAACTTCGTGCATTTAGTGCTGATACCTGCCCTGCTTTCCAGACTCGTGAACTTAGGCGTGAAGCTGAGGGCCGACAGCGCCGGCAGCGGCAGGCCACGACAACCTCCCAGGCAGTTGTATCACGTCAACCAAAAACATTCAACTTGCAAACGTACAAGCTGCATGCCCTTGGGGATTACGTGTCTTCAATCAGGAGATTTGGGACCACTGATTCCTATTCAACACAACCGGTGCGAGATTCCACTTTGGTTGGTATTGTATTCTTACTGTTTGTTCACAGGGAGAACGAGAGCATCGGGTCGGGAAAGGGAGGTTCCTTCGGACCAGTCGCAAGGATTTCCTTCGTCAACTCACCCAAATTGAAAGGCGGCAGTCACGCATACGCCGTATTCGCGAGAGGGTGGATACTGCGCATCAAACTTTGCTGGAGCCTATCCCCAGCAACCCAAAAGAGCACCATCAGATTGGAAGATCGCAAAACCTGCCAATTAACATCCTAATCTTGTCCCGACAGAATTCTGACGACCCAACTGTCAGGGTGAGATGTGCCGGCGTTGTTTGTGAATTGGAGATGTAATAATGTATATATAGGACTTTGCATTGAAACTCAAGCGCCACCTATTGCCTCGCATTAGGGTGGCCCATGCCTCAGACTCGGAACCCGACAACACGAATGCATCACAGACAGCCGGGCTCGCCAATGGCTTTGAAATTGGTACACCGGACGGTCAACCAGATCAGGTGATATTCAAGAATGATCGTATCTACCGGCATCACATCCTTCGAATCAACTACACGACTTATGATGTCCGTCGCACGGACGACATTCTCAATCCCAATACGGATCATTGTAACATCATGATGCTACACTCTCCAGAGGACACTAACGATGATCAACGGTTTTGCTATGCCAGGATAATCGGGATTTACCATGCTAATATACAATACATTGGGCCAGGGATGAAGGACTACGCACCACGGCGGATGGACTTCTTGCACGTGCGATGGTTTGAACGGGTCCCGGAACAAGACCTACATGATCTCGAGGCCGTGAGGTTTGTCTGCGTGGATGATCCCGCAGCATTTGATTTTGTGGACCCGGCGGATGTATTGAGAAGCTGTCATCTACTACCAGCATTCAAATCTGGAAAACACCATCAAGTCGTTGAGACGTCACCCATCGCACGCAATTCAGAAGACTGGAAGTTCTATTATGTCAATAGGTATAGCAGATTTCCTCGTATCCTCTATCCTCCCGTTGACATAAAGTACACATTTTTCAGATTCGTGGATCGCGATATGCTGATGAGGTATTATTGGGGCCTCGGAGTCGGGCATACTTACTCGCATGTTCCGGGCCCCCCGAGCCAGAGCCAATCATTCACTATGAGTGGGAATTCACCATTCGCGCGGTCTTCCTCCTCCTCTGCAATTCCAGTCTCATCTCAGCCTCGGAATTACGCAGGAAATGGTGATACAGCCGAGGATTCTGGTGACCCTGATAACCCAATTTTGCTTCCCCAATGGGATGACTCGGACTCGGCGGTGGAGTGGGAAGTAGAAGAAGGGGATCTTGAGGAAGAAGATTCTGAACCTGAGTCAGATAATGATGATGTTCAAACTATGTATGTGTTGTATGATGATGCCGGAGTTGACTCGGGCTCAGACTAATGTATTTTTATCTTGGTGTCTGACTTTGAGTACCTTTCGTTGCCTTAACTTCTAAGTGGCTCGTTTTTCTTCTCTTCCACGTCCAGTATCTTCGAACCATTGTAAATCTTCGGGCCTCGGGCTCGCTCCCAATAGCAGTTTATGGACCTCGGCTTTCCATATTAATGCCTCATCTACTCATCGTCCGTCTTTGGCAGGAAAAAAAAAAAAAAAAACTAGCCGGAGTCTGAGACGCTCTTCGCCCTCTGCACGTTTCCCCGTCAGATCCGACGACTAGTACTACCCGGACCTGCTCCAACTTGAAGGCGTGCTCGCCGCTGACGATCGTCGCGTCGAGGAATTGGTGCCCAGCCCATGGCTGCTGGCGACGCGGACGAGAAAAGGAGACATGGCCGATACCGATGCTGCTGGACTGAGCGAGGACGGGCGCTGGCGCCGTACTAGAACATTGTAAGGGACACGAGGGACTGTTTGGAGACGTGTTCGACAATCATGGCGGTAATACACCTCACCCCCACGCTCTCTACTTCTGTTCCCTGGAATGACTCGGAAGTGTTGACGCCCCTCCCTTCCCTCTCCTCCTCCTCTAGAACAAATCATTGACACCTCTCCCTTTTCCGTTCCCGCTGCTATCGTATCCGACATCATAGCTCCCGCACATACTCTCATCTACGTTGACTTGCACTTTCAGATACAACCCGTCCAAGTCCATACAATGCAAGTCGTCCAAGCAATTCATGGATGCTACTGCCGAACCACATCAACAAATGGGTTCCCCACTGCTCATCGATATCCACCTCAATACCAATTTCGGGCACTAGACCACTCCGAAAGGAGAGAAAACAATTTGGGAACTCAGGCCGTCGGGATTTGTTGGCGAGAACACCCTTCCTCCCAGCCTTCCGCCGCGTATCTTTCCACATATTTCCAACAATCTCCACAGTCGCAACCACCCCTGTTGTCAGTGAAATATCTTCTGATTATACGGAACACCGCAAGGGTATTGGTGAAATGCGATCGCGGGCGACGCGTCGACGATGCAGGTAGGTGCTTTCGGCGTATTCGAAACCGCACACCTTGCTCACTGAAATGTCTTCTGATTTCACAGTTCACTGTGACAGTATTTATTCAGTGCGATCGGGGGCGACGCGTGCAGGATCCCGGTAGGTTTTTTGTGTCATTGAAACAGCAAACTCCATCTTACAATACCACTGCCATCGCCAAGCACGATCGGATGAGCTGTACATTTAACTTCGCCCTCCAAGATCGCTTCATCGCCGCATTTCTCGTTCTCTGTCACCTGTCTACCACCCTGCTCTATGGGGCCAATCCATCCAATCTAAACGTCGTTGCACAAGCGCCGACTTTTCTCGCTGAAATACCTTCAGATTTCACGCGTCGCTGAAAGTGTATTTGTTGAGTGCGATCGCGGGCGACCCGTCGACGATGCAGGTAGATTTTGTTCGGGTCCTCGAAACAGTACGCTCCATCTTACTATTGCACTGCCGCCCTCAAGCACGATCGGACGAACTTTACATTCAACCTTGCCATACAAGATCGCATCATCCCGCCTTTCTGGACCTCTTTCGCCAGTCTGCCACCGTCCTCTTTGGCGCCACTGCATCCAATTCAAACCTCGTTGCACAAGCGCAGATCTTGTTCGCGGAAATATCTTATTTCGCGGGTTACTTTAGGGTATTTGTTGAGTGCGAGCGGGCGACACGTCGACAATGGATGTAGGGTTTGTTTGCGTCCTCGAAACAGCACACTCCATCTTACTATGTCACTGCCGTCTCCAAACTCGACCACACGAACTCCACATTTCGCTCCTTTCTCGACCTCCTTCGCCGGTCTGCCACAATTCTCTTTTCGGCCACTTCACCTCAGCTAAATGTCATTGCACGAGCGGAGACATTGCTTGCTGAACTATTTTCTGATTATACGGGTCACTGCAAGGATATTTGTTCAACGCGATCGTGGGCGACGCGTGAAGGATGCAGGTAGGTTGCTTTCCGTACTTGAAACCGCATAACTCCATTTCACTATGCCGCTGCCGTCCCCAGGCGCGATCGGACGAACTCTACATTTAACATCGCTCACCAAGATCACCTCATCACTCCCTTTCTCGACCACATCCGCCAGTCTGACAGCCTCCTCTATGGCGCCAATCCATCCAATCTAAATGTAGTTGCATAAGCGTAGACCTCGTTCGCTGGAATATCTTCTGACTTCACGGGTCATGAGTGCGAATGGGCGACAGATCGACGATGGAGGTCGTTTTTTTTAGCATCTTCTCAACAGAACACACCATCTTACTATGCGACTGCCGTCTCCATCGTCTATCACACCAACTCCATATTTAACGTCTCTCTCCTTTCTCGACGTCTTTCGCCGGTCTACCACCCTACTATTTTCCGCCACTCCACCTCATCTACACATCGTTGCACAAGCACAGACCTTGCTCGCTGAACTATATTCTGAGTATAGAGTCACCACAAAGGTATCCGTTGAGTGCGATCGCGGGCGACGCGTCAACGGTGCAGGTATGTTCCTTTGCGTACTCGAAACAGCACGCCTATCAATATCTTCTGATGTCATAGGTAATTGACGGTATTTGTTTAGTGCGATCGCGCGCGACGCGTTGATGATGTAGGCATTTTTTCCGTCCACGAAATAGTACACTCCATCTTACTATGCCACTGCCGTCCCGAAGGACGATCATACGAACTGTGTATTAAACCACGTCCTCCAAGATCGCTTCATGGCCCTCTTTCTGCACCTCTTCCGCCAGTCGGCTACCCTTCTCTTTGACCCCACTCCACCCAATCGAAACATTATTGCACGAGCACAGAGCTTGCTCACTGAAATAGCTTCTGATTTCACGGGTCACTGTGAGGGTATCTGTTCAATGCGATCGCGCGCGACGCATTGACGATGCAGGTACGTTTTTTGGCGTCTTCGAAAGAGTACACTCCATCTTACTATGCCACTGCCGTCCCGAAGCACGATCAGACGAAGTCTACATTGAACCTCTGCCTCCAAGATTGCTTCATCGCCCTCTGTCATGACCTTCTTCGCCAATCTCCCACCACAATCTCAACTTCGTGGCACAAGCTTGAGCTTTCTCGCTGAGATAGTTTCTGATTTCACGGGTAACTGAGGGCATTTTCCAGTGCGATCACAGGCAACGCGTTGACGATGCAGGTACGTTTTTTAGTGTCCTCGAAACAGTACACTCCATTTTACTATGACACTACCATCCCAGAGTACGATCAAACGAAGTCTACATGGGACCTCTCCCTCCCAGATCGCTTCATCACCACCTGTGTCACCAGTCGCCACCCTTCTCTTTGGCGCGACTTCACCCAATTTCAACGTCGTTGCACAAGCGCAGACTCGCTCGCTGAAATATCAATATCTTGTGGTTTCACGGGTCACCGAGGGTATTTGTTGAGTGCGATCGCGGGCGAGGCGTTGAGGATGTAGGTACGTTTTTTAGCGTCCTCGAAACGTTACGCTCCATCTTACTATGCCACTGCCGTCCCAAAGTACGATCAGACGAAGTCTACATTTAACCTCGACCTCCAAGATCGCTTTATCCCCCCCTCTTGCTCGCCCTCTTTCGCCAGTCTGCTACCCTTCTGTTTGGCGCGATTTCACCCAGTTTCAACGTCGTTGCACAAGAGCAAAGCTTTCTCGCTGAGATAGTTTCTGATTTCACGGGTCACTGAGGGTGTTTTCGAGTGCGATCACGGGCAACGCGTTGACGATGCAGGTACGTTCTTTAGCGTCCTCGAAACAGTACAGTCCATCT
>JBBPOM010001508.1:0-10299 GCA_038091455.1 Leccinum uliginosum | reverse complement strand
GCCGCGCTACAATCATGTCCCAGTGCTTCGCATTTATATCACAGGATGAAAACTCGAATTTGCGGATGTTCTTCATGTGCGATATTGCAGCGATGCACTTCTTCACACGCAGCTCGTCCCCCCACGACCCCGCTTTGCATGCCTTCACTATTTGAGCGAGAGCGAGGGCGAGAGGCTGCTTCTCGGCAATTTGTGTGCAGAGGACGTATCCAAGCAACTCCTTGTATGTGGGTTCTGAGGATTCACAAAAGGGGGAAGCAGGTTCAGAAAGTTCCACAGATTCATACATGCGTGGAAG
Organism: Leccinum uliginosum; assembly: GCA_038091455.1. NCBI lineage: Eukaryota > Fungi > Basidiomycota > Agaricomycetes > Boletales > Boletaceae > Leccinum > Leccinum uliginosum. Next base: position 10,001 of record JBBPOM010001508.1, on the reverse strand, counting down.
GCAAATGTTGGCGAAGAGCCTGCAGACGCGCGACAGATTGCATAAAATCTTCAGCTGGTTTGGAGCTAGATCCAGTATTGTGGGCGGCACAAGTAGGTCAATTACATGGAGGTATATTTCGCTTGGTATGACGGACAAGGCTTGCTCGTCCCCTGAGCTCCTTCGTTCTGGGGCTGAATAAAATGACGAAAGTTGGAGTGGATAGGCAAAAAAAAAAAGTATTGTGGACTTACCGCAGCACCGCGACTCGAAAAGGGACATGTTCACTGCAAACCAAACGGCGACGTGAACGGTTGGGAATCGGGATGCGGCAGATTGTAGTGAATTTGAAGCGGACTGCTAAGCGGCGCCACACTTCCTAGCTTACTCGTCCTCGCTCACTTCAGCGCAGTGTGGATTCCGCCAGGTGGAGGACATGTTCCATGACTGTTCGACGTTCCCCCCCGGCCACGCACCCGCCAACACCTGATGTCCAAACATACGCCTTCGGTCCAATGCTCGGCCTTGATCAAGGTTGCTGTACCACGTCAGAGCCCAGCCTCACATTCTCCTCCCTTCTTGCAGACGTTCTCAGCATCTCTAGCCTTGTGCTCTCCTGAACGGCCGGGTGCCGGCTTCGTCATATGTCCGTTCTACTCCATCAGCCTGGTGCCCGGCCTTACAACTCCTCCCCCTCTCTCTTCTCTCTCTTCCTTCCTACTTGCCGGATATGCCGCTTCGCTCTCTGCGTCGTCGGTCACTCCCACCTTTCCGTGAACGGAACCACTTGACTTGCGAGTAAACTTCGGAGGGTTGTTCTTGACGTGTAGTTGGAGTAATTGGTAGAGGAAGATGTCGTGATAAACTTGACACGAAATCGCATGCTCTCACGGAGGGTCGCGCACTACGGCATGATATGTACCCGTTCGGAGTCGTCAACGTCGCAATCCATTGTATGTGCTATCTGAATCATTAAATCGTCAACCGTCACGATACTACAGAACCATGGATATCTGCTCTCGTTTTCATTGATATATTTTCTCCATCATTAAATCCCCCCGTCTCCCTCACTATCCGCAAAAACCATCGTCGAACCACTCATTCCAGGGCCAGACGAAGTCGTCAGGCCGAAGCCAGTGTCGATCTTGCTTCTACCGTGAACACTGCGCGCATACAGTTCTCGTATGCTCATGATGAATCGCGGGGTCAACGTAGATATAGGAATGGTTTCCAAAAGGGTCAGAATCACGCCCTGTGGTCCCTCACCCGAGAAATGTCCGAAGGCATACAGAGTGTTCACGAGGTTCCACATCAGGATACTGTGAGGACGATTAGCACCATATCCGGTGGCTCGTGGCGTCATAGAGGACAGAGAGAAACCGAGGGAACGCACGCAAAGAAGTAAGCCACGCCTTCCACGACCAGCAAGTTGACGAACGGGCCGAGTTGCCATTGTTTCGTAGTTCTGTACATCTGAACCGAGCGGACCGTAAACTGGATGATCACTAGCGTGCACATCACTCCTGCGTGCACGAGTTGAGAGAGGCTAGTCGCTTTATTCCAGCTGTCAGATATGGCACCCAGCGAACAGAACGAGAGATCCAAGATCTGATTGACAACCACTGAGCGAGGTCTCATCAGTGCGGTACATCATTCAGTATTGACACCAGCTTCTACATACCTACGAAACTCGTTGGATTGCTATAGACAATGCTTCCAATAGTTGACGGAACGATTTCCCCAAGATATGAAGTGAGGAGTATACCGAGGACTATCTTTGATCGATTGTACATCGCCCATATGCGTAGGATCATCACAACTGTAATCAGTGCGATATGTCACTGCTTTGTTATCTAGGTCGATATCTGATATGAGTACTCACAGTCGGCGGCGCATATATACAAAAAGATTGCCCATAGAGTGATGATCTCGAGCACCCCACCTTTGAATCATCTCTCAACCCAGCATACATGCGAAACGACAGGAAGAGATACTTACAACTGTTCATCGGCACAATGTGTGAGCGAAGTTCTAGACAAAATACAAGTGAAAATAACGGAGACTCACAGCTGCAGGGCATCACCATGAGTGAGTGATCAGTGAATGAGGAAAGGAGGAATATCTCACTTTTGCAGGACCGGATAGAAAGGATGTCCCCACTTCGAATGTGTGAATAAGCTCACAACGTAGCCTGCACGAGTCGTGGACATACAGAAGCAATCCATCCTGGTGAACCAAGGAAGAGTTAGCATTTGATGGGTGACGTTGCATTAATGACTCTGAACACACATAAAGCCACAGAGCCCGAGATATCGAACCTGTTGGATTGTAACAATATTAATAATTTAGCATTGCAATATGGTGTCATCCCGTCGATAGGAACCGAGGAATTCAAACTCACGATGACGAAGAGCGTTGACACCAAGCTCCAAGGTTTATTCTGTAGTCGCGTTAGAAACCGTTTTTATTGACAAAAGGTATCCTCGAACCCAGATGTATTCCATCTGCCCAGATCATCAGTCAGAATGATGCCCATGCAAAATCGTAGAAGACATAAATACCTCTCTCGAGAACGTGAGGACTGGAAATAAAGTTTAGCCGATGAATGAGGGTAGGAGGCGTACAGGAGGGTATTACTGTAATCATATGCGATGGCAGTAATGATCACAACTGTGATTCCTTCTGAGACTGGATACAATCAAATGATAATGGACGTACGGCTAACAGAATTAGACAGCTGTAGGTTGGCCAAGTCGGTTTGCAGGGAAGAATCCATGGCCTTGGCAGGATTGTGGCGGCGTACAGAGAGAACAATAATGGAGAAGCAGAAAGCCCAAGGAACAAGCATTTATTATAAAAGGCTAGGCTGATGGCTGGCCGAGCGCCATTATAATTGTTGGAGCTATGGCGATGCCATCATGAAGTAACGCTTATGTGAATTTAGAACCTCCGTCGCTGATGCTGACGTTTACTACTATACCATCCTTTGATCCTCGGCCCGCATGAAAGCCCGGACAGAACCTGACATTGGTCAGCGCAAACATATTGAAGATAAGTCTAAAAAATCCGAATCGACAGGTTGACGATAAACTAGGCTTGGATCAAAGGCTTCTTTTCGAGAGACCGATGCCACTTGATATGGCGAACTACTAGTGTTTGTAATTGTTTTTCCACAGCGAGGCAGCCTATACTACTACTACTAGCTGCGGTTTCTCAGCATGACGTCGTTGCTACCCCCATGACCTCTAATGCTGCGCAAGAAGGTCGGGTCGAGATCCCCCTTGTTGCCACGAGTCAGTCAACGTGCCTGGCCGGACAGTGACCGTGAGGGATCCTGTTAAGCAGCTGACTGTCATCGCCTACCTGTTTTTCGAACTGTGTACTTGCACTTCGGCTCATGATGCATGCAGTAATGCTCGAGAAGAACGTGAAGGCCAATCGACGTTCTCGACTGGCTGCATTCATTACATACCGTGCAGCATCCGTTTGGAACGTACTGCAACGTGACACTAGTCATACCGCTGAAGGACATTCGACTTCGACGATCGATCGATCGATTATAATCGATCATCGATCAGCGTGGTCCGCGTTCGACAGCCGCAATATATCCATAACACTTGCCTACACAATCATATCGCCCACAACCCTCTCCAATATCGCTGCTGGCCTAGGGAAATCACTTGATCTTTACGCGATATCGAACTGTCATCCTGATCGCTTACTGAAAATCCCCCAACCACATTCCATAATCATGATATCATCACACATAGCCACAGAGATATTGAAAAACGTATCAGAAAGTGTGGATTCGATCACTCAGCTATATGTAGAACCAGGTCGAACGGAGGATTGGAGCACGGCAGTGATTTTGATTGGACTACAGCTGGTAGGCTCCTTTTTACCCCCTATTCAAGAGCCTCCTGATCCATCATCACACTGGTAGGATACCGCCCGTGCTGTTGTTCACGCAGCGAAATCCGTCCCACTTTCTTTGATATCCCTCGAACGCCATTGGCAAAGTCGGGAGGAAGGGGTCTGGCCCGACTGGGAGGCCATTGCCAACTACAAAGAGGAGGATCTAGTGGATCATCCATGGTACAAGAAAGGACAGGCGAAAACGAGTTCAGCAGACACGGAATTGCGCCGTGAAAACGATCCGAGAGGTGACTTGTATCCGGATTTCTTGGAGTGGTAACTGACATATGTTCGTATTGCAGCTTCCGTCTCTTTTGGATCGGGGTTTTTTTTAGACAACGAGGAAGACGAGGACACCCTGCCTTCGTTCCGGGGCAGAGATAATGCGCGAGAGGTCACTGCAGACCCACGGCCTGCCTTGAGGAGCCCAGTGTCCAATGAACGCCCACGCGGCCGTTCGCGAGAACGCCACCAACGCTCCCAGACCCCTGGCACCACGGGAAGGACCGTTCGGTTCGAAGATAGTACCCCAACAACACGCTCTCGCCGTCGTGGCCGCAGTCGATCACGACTAGGCTATTGGCGCAACTGTTCTCCCGACGACCAACATCCCAAAGCTTGTGTGCAATGCAAACACGGTGACATTGCCTGTGAGCCATTGTCCCATGGCGCGTGCCTTGTTTGTCGTCGCCGCAAACAACGTTGTGAACACGCGAGAGGCGTGCGCAATCTGGACGCCGCCGGGTTTTCCAGTGAACAACATGCGAGTGCATGTTCGCAATGCAAGGCTGACAGTTATATCTGTAAGCCATTGTTCAGGAGTGCTTGCCTCGTTTGTCGTCGTCGGAAACTTGAAGATGATTGTCAACATGCGAACGGCGTGCGCATTATCCACGCCGGCGCGTCTTCCATTCCAAGTCCGCCACAAACAGTACCTCGAGGTCGATCCCGAGACAGTCGCACTGAACGGCTTTACTCTACCCCAAGTCCTGCGTTCGCCAAAAGGAGACGCTCTATAGGTAAAGTGGCTTATGAACGGCCGTTATTTCAAATTTGCCACTGATCGCATTTGTGTACCAGAAAACGACGGTGAAGACGGAAACCAGCAGGCTAATCCTCCCTCCAACACCTCCAAACGGTCACGACAAAGCAAGGAAGACGGCAGACTTCAACCTGGCCCAGCAACACACGATGGAGATTTTGTTACGCGGGCCGAATTCGAACGACTAGTGCACGCGATTAGGGAGCTAGAAGATTCTGTACGCTCTTGCGGACGCCGTGATAGGAGAATGTATGCGGTGCCGCGGGTGCGGAAAGTTTCTGTGCGCTCTCGTGACCAGTGGGATAGAAGTATGTATGAGGTGAGCGTGAGGGTTTCGGATATCGCATCCTCCCCTTGTCTGACGTGTTGGCAGATCAGGAATGCAAAGTGCTGACGTTCGTTATTGATCGCAGGCGGGAAATTGTTGTAAGTAATGCAGTGGTGTGTAGGAAGACGCTGGAAGCATCAAACAATCCATCCCATGAATGCTCGTAAACTTGTAACATCGAATGACATACGAAATGTAAAATGATTTCCTTTGCTCATCCACGATCTGTTCATGTGCATCGTGTGATAGACGAGTTGACTGCGTCTCAGATCTCAGAGGTACGTATGTAGTTTGGTCACGTTGCGGCTGATGCGGCACCCTTTGGAGGACCGGGAAAAAGGTTTACTTGTTATAACACACGATTTCAAGATCAGAGAGTTCCAGGGATGCCGCCACCAAGGGCCTCTAAGCGGACTCTTTTCTCCGTCCAACGCGGAAGAACGAGGCAGCCAAATACCCATCCTTTCTTTCCCTAGGGACGGGCGCAGTCACTGACGTAGTACGAAGGACACGAGGTACAGCTTCACGACCATCGAGTGAGAGAACATTAAGATCGGGGTCGACATTATCGATCGGATAGAAAGGAAGAGAACTTGAAGGAACACGTCGAGACGTCGAGATCAACAGAGCGATCGAGAGAAGCTGGGAGTGTGTGACACGCTGTCAGTGAACGTCATCATCGAGGCGCGGCTGTCGAGTAGCTGCCGATGGCATTTCACGCGCTCATGACGCAAGAGCATCATAGATTTTGTTAGAATCAGCGTGCGCTCGAAGACGAAGTTTGCACTGTCTTCGTTTCATTCTCATCAGTCATTTCATTCGTTCTAGACTGGTCCGCACATGGGTTAGGCGTAACGTACGTTTAGCAACTCTTGTAGCGGAATCGGGACCGGCGCGCATTTGTCTGAATTGCCACGTGCCGGGTTTCTCAAAGTCAGAAGTCTTCTATACTGACTGCCGGGGACAGGTAAGGGTGTTGTTGTTGTTTGAATAGGGTCAGCATGGAAGGTTGGTTGAAATCGACCGTCCGATATGATTATTATTGACTTGCACCGCGTTTCTATACGATCAACGATATCGATAGGAGTAAACGATGCTCGACGTACGTGGTTGGCTGGTAGAAATAAGCTGGTTAGCGAGCGTGAAAATCATGCGTTTCGCACGATCACAACGCACTGACCATCTACTTGACATGATCAACGACCCTGGCGCGGAAGAAGAAGACGTTTCTTTCACCGTTTCACCTCCATCAGTTCTTTCTTTTTCACCCTCTCATCTTCTAGCCCTCGATCGCAATGCGCATTCGCACATGGGTTAGGCTTCACGTTTAGCAGCAACCCTGGAAGGTCTGAACCGACATGGGCGGACTCGTGTCACGCAGCAGATCAAGAGATCGAATGTTGGATCACTGTTTTCTTCTTCTTCTTTCTTTGCCTCGTTTTTTGTTGCGTACTAGTCTCCCGCCCCGGCGGACGACCGGAAGTTCTTAGTGAAAGGGTCGACGCATGATATGCTTTGGGCCGGGGCTAGGGATCATCGATCAAAGCCCTCTCTCAGGCTTTTCCAGTCAACCATATCTCTCAGATCACTGGCACCTGCTACGTACCTCGGACGATATAATTTTGCTTTTTTGAAGGAAAAAAAAAGGCGAATTCAAGCCTACAAGGAAAGAATGACACTGGAGTCCCGTACGGTCGGCTTCCTCTTCGAAATCGTCCGACGAGCGGCGACAACGCGGGTCCCGACTTGAAAGCTTCAAGGGTTCGGAGCTAAACGTCAGTTGAGCCTATCCCATGTGCGCAAAGCGGACGAGTTGTAGAATTCGAGAAGTTCTAGCGGGAGTCAAAAATTAGAGGAAGGAACGGAAACATCAACACCACCGATCATCATCCTGCGTTACGAACGCGCGGTGACCGGTGACGCGTGACGTCGTGCGTCGATTGGTCGGGGCGAGTACTTATCTCGATTTTCGATCATTTGATCGACAAAAGTAGGATGCTGCCGATTCGGACGTCGATGGATTCCGAAATTCGCCGACCCACGCGATCACAAAAAATTATCCTTTTTTTCCCGGCAGCATCGGCGAGGCTACTCTATAACGTTTAACCTATGGAAAACAAAAACTGGTACATATACATGAGGGACCACGGAACCATCATTGACAGAATGAAAAGAAGTGTGTAGACGAGATTGAGAGAGAGATGGAGATGAGCTAGAGGAATCCAACAAAAGAAATCAAAACACGCAAGTCTACACGACCCTGCTAGAAGTCGGAACCTCAAGTCCTGAGGAGGATGAACTCTTGTTCGTGTTCGGAATCAAAGATGAAAAAAAAGTATATCCAAAGAAGAAAAGAGAAGAGAACCAACAATCCAATCATTGAAATCGGTCGAACGACCGATCCCGAGAATGACTGAACCTATTGTATAAAGGTCAGAGGAGACATGATGAAACAAAAACATGAAAACGACAAGCGTTATCGATTCTTCTTCCGTTCCTATCGCTACATTCAAGGTATGTATGTAGGGGGGGTGTATAAGGGTGTCATCGTGCCAAAAACCGATGGGGGTAAGGGGTGGATTAATCCCGAAAGAGAGGACGAGGGAAGAAAACGAAGGAAGAAGCAAACAGACTAAACTTCCAAAAACAAATGAAAAAAAGTATGTGCGACGATAATCGGAGACAGCGAGATGGATTTGATGGTATATGTGTGTTTATGAACCGTGACCATGTGATTGCGTTTATTAGAAAGCCTCACCATTTAGAGTTGGACACGAAGACGACGGCCAGCGACGACGACGTCTGAGCACAGGAGAGCACAACAGAGCAGAGTAACAACAACACACGGCGAGTAGCGGGTAGGTTGATGTTGGTGTTGAGGGAACAGGGGGCGAGACAAGACAGCGACGATCGGGAAATCGACAGATAAAATAGCTGTATAAATAATATGCCACCAGGAAAAGCGCATCAACCCAACGCGAACCGCAATGTGCTCGAGGAATTGTTCCCCTCCTCGACTGGTTGTTCCACGCCCGAAGACAGCGGCAGTTCGAGTGGGTTCCCCGACACGACGGTAGTAACCGAAGCCAATCCGAGTTCATACCACGTCGGCTCGGAAGAATGCGAAGAATTCCCCATGCCCACACCTACGCCCGGGCCCACGCCGACTCCGTCCCCTTCGAGCATCGAGTACAAAAACGACGTCCACTCGCCGTGCGTGTGCTGCGGATGTGGCGGTGGAGGTTGGGTAGGCGAAGGGTCAACAGACATGGGAACAATCCCTGCATCCGGACTAGCGTGGCGCTGCGGAACGGGCGAGAGATAGAGCGGCGGACCCATGCCGTGAGTCGCAAAGTGTCCAAATTCACTCCATTCAACGAGTCGCCGTCGATCTGGCGGAGTGCCTCGGCCCATGAAAGCGCGCGGCGGTTCGGACAGCAGAGGGACGTGCAACGACGAAAGAGATGGGAGATTGAGCGGGGTTACTGGGGGTAGCGGAAATGGATTAGGGACAGGCGTCAACGGTCGCAGTGGCGGGTCGGTCGCAGGGGGAGGCAAATGAGGTGGTGTAGGGGGCTCTGAACTGGGAATCGTCGTTATCGTCGGTGGTCTCGGATCATCTACCTGCATGGCCTCGGACTTGCCGAGGACATCGTCGACCTGCATCGCGACTGCAGGTGGCGTTTCGAGCTTGGATGGTGGAGCGTCTGTAATGACGTTGAGAGTGACCTCGCCTTCGGGCTCTGGTTCAGCTTCTGCAGTGTCCTCGCCTTCGTCGTCGTCGTCGTCATAGTCGTCTTCGTCTTCGTCCTCCATGTCGAGATCGGCATCTATCCAGTCAGGATCGTCGATAGGCCATGCAGGGTCAGAATCCTCGTTTTCATTGTCGGGGTGGGAAGGCTTGCGCGGTCCAGGAGAGGGACCCCAGGATGTGGACGAGTATGTATAACTGGCTGGGGTATAGAGGCGGAACTTTGTCTGAGCGGCAGTGGAGGGGCCCGGAGACGAAGGGGAAGGGATAGCCTGGGAAAGAGATCGGGCTTGTGATTCGACGAGAGCCTTGATGTAATCGATACCATAGCGGCGCAATCTGGAGATAAAAGAGAGAGAGAGCGAGAGTTAGCAGATGACATCACCCCAAATATAACGAAAGCGGATCAAAAAGGAATGGGAACGGAGGAAAACTTTAGAACGTGTGCAAGGAGGCGTCGGAAAGCCAATGATGGTGATAATGATATGATATGATGATGGGACGCACAAACAATCTACACGCTCTTGACAAGCGAGTTTCCATATATTGATCTCACGATCACGGACAAACACGGGATTTGGAGGTACATAAAGCTGCTGTTGTGGAAATGAATGAAAGTGATCTTGGAGCTCTAAACCTTGTAACTGGGATGGAGACGGTTGACAGGAGGAAGGGGGTATTTGAACGGATAAATCGGGGTCAAAGGGGGGATGAAGGCCATCGAAAGGAATGAGAGTATCGAGGGCCGGATCCAGGGATATCTGATGAGATGATGGCGGGGGAGGAGATGGGGTGGGAGATGGGAATGGGTCAGAGGGAAGTTGGTGTTGAGGGATGGGAGACGGGAGATCGGGAGATGACGGGAGGGGAAGGGGATCGATGGAGATGGGAGAGGGGAGAGGGTCAAGAGGAGGGGAAGGCAGTAAAAACTGTCTGTCGTGGCCTGGGAGGGACGGAGAGGACTCGGGGGAAGGGGTGAGGGGAGT
>JBBPOM010001507.1:0-10303 GCA_038091455.1 Leccinum uliginosum | reverse complement strand
CTGCCTTACCGCGAGCCGCCATCATGGTTGGCGCTTCTGCCCACTGGCACTGCTGCAGAAAGGGTCATCGCTGTAGCGCAAGGTGAGTCTGATTAATGCTGGTTCGATGCTCACGTGCTGATTTACCACGGGTAACGAATTTCTAGGCAAGCTACAATAGATGCGGACGTTGGGAGACGACGAGGATGACGTTCCGAACACTGACAGTCCGAAGAGCCAGTCATCACGGCAATCCGCATCGATGCGTCTGCCGTCGGTAAGTCCATGTCCCTCGCCACGCCTCCCCGTCAGTGACGCTTTCACTTAGCCCGTCAACAAATTATTCAACGCAGATCCGCTTTGTCGCCTGTCCTTCAGCGAAGGTTCCGTCGGACGTAAATCACTTCACTCGGCTTGCCAAGACCTCACAGATATTGTCAAGGTCTGCGCGGGCGGACTAAAGAGACTCGAGGAGCCCTTGACAAAAGGTGGATCCCGCCTTGTATGATCATGATCGGGACTGAACTGGAATACTGCAGCCACGATTCCCATACATTGGATAGCGATACAAGGTTCCCCAAACCATGTCCGTGTTGGAGTGGATTTCGGATCTCGCGCGCCACCTGGCTCAATTGGACAGAATCACGATGATGCAGCAGACGTGGTCTGATGCCGAAGTTTGGCTTGCAGGACTGTTCTTGCCTGAGGCGTACATTACGGCGATTCGGTAGTAGCACACCGCAAGCGCTGACGTTTGGAGACGCTGAGCCTCGGATTGAACATTGGTCAGATGAGCAACTCCGGAGCATTCATTGTTGACGATGAGCGCTTGCGAAGCAAAATTCTTAGTTTGATTTCCCTAACGAAGATGATTCAGGTCTGACGTTGGAGGGAGCTACATGGGATGCAGAAGCTTGTGCTCAACAATGGAGAAGCCTTTCATCTGAATGCGTCTCATATCAGTGCAAGAAGAGGACGGCACTGACCAAAGGGACTAGTAACGCTGCCAGTCTGCCAGAACGGCGACCACAGCAACCTGATGTTCACGATCAACCTGCCATTCGATGGTTGATCTACATCCCTTGTCGCGATGAGGCTGTTTGTCTCAAATGCAAAGAGCTAAATGGGACGAGACTACTAGTAGCCATATCTAGGATACACGATACATGCATGTCAAGATAATCCCACTGAAAAACGGAAGATTTTGCTGGGATTAGCGTGTTATGTATGTAGGACTAGCTTAGCCAGTTGCTACATAATTACATAATGTTCATCGCTCGTCCAAAAAAAGAAAAAAAAAAAAAGATAATCACACTACTTATGGTAATGCACATCTTTCTTTCCACTTTCATAATCAGTTTGCCTCCTAGTAGTACCGGGTGGCACTCGCTCCCGCCAACAATTTCGAGTACCTTCCGGTCTACTACACACGTTCTCTTGCGCAAAGATTGCAGGAGCCTTTTCTATGTGTAATTCGGATCAGTGACCGACTCGGCAGAGGTCACCGCAGCATTCGCCAAGCCTCAAGGAGTCTTCAGCAGGATTCGTCGTCGTGTTCAACACCGCGGGCGTGGTGGTGTCGAGCAAGGTTGAGCCGCTTCCGAGGAGGACGTGGCCGCACGGCACGCTTTCGACGCCAACCTTTGCAGTGTGGCTCGGGTGAGCAGAGAGGCGGTACGGTTCTTCAGCCTGAGGGGAGGCTCTCAGACCGTGGACGACATAATGTTGCATCCTCGTCGACAGCATGGTGAATGGGAGCTATAGCTAGTATGAGCTTTATGCTTTGTGGTAGGGGAAACGACCAGATGACTTGACAGACTGTCTGAGTCATGCAGCGCATACTACTACTTAGAACAGGCTCCATCGGAACTGGGTGCGTCGACAGTAATAACGTAGCCGTCTAAATGAGGCAAGCGGCAAGCCGTTGGCTATCGACGGCTAACGGCTGTCCGAGATCTGAGATCTGAGATCTGCGATCCAAGACCTCCAAAACTTGATTTGGAATTGTTGACCAGGGTAAAGGCTCGGAGGCATGCCCAAGCCCTCTTGCTCCCAACCCAGCACCAACTCCCGCTCTCCATGAGCGTTTCGGACTCACACACCAATCCCTCCAATTTCGCCCCCTCCTCCCAGCCCCAGGATGGTGGAGGTCCCACTGGCACCGACCCTCGCCAGCAGGCGCCAAACTTGAATAACTACCGACCAACTCTAGACCTGGACTTTATCCCACTCTCTGTGTTCTCCATCGATCGTGAGTCGTCTGTCGTGCCCAGGTTCTATTCGTTTACTTATTCCGCTCACAGAACGTTTCGAAATCACACTTGTGCGCACATCGCCTGACTGGTGGCTCGTTTTGAAGGAATCCGCCGTTCGCGTTGGATACATGCTATTAATCGGACAAATCTCCCCGGATCTTGTTCTCACCCGGAACGAAACATTGGCTGCCTTCAACGAGACCATAGTTTGGAATCGTTTACACAGGAGAAACCCCGATTGGCTTCCGATCGGACGTGAGTCGCACTCTCAGACGGCTGCATTTTTGTACTGAAGCTGCTTAGCCCCAGAGATGAAGATTGATCGTCGCTTGCCGCCGTTTCAAACCCGCTTGGATAACACGGATTTCCTTGGCTTCCTTCACGGTCAAGTGCGGAACATTCCCGCAATCTTCTTCACGCACGTCCGTTCAGCAATCCAGCAACTGATCTGTCCACCCCCGGCATATACCTTATACACACACCCTCGATTTCCCATCATGAGCACCCCACAGCTCGTGGTCGGGGATGCGCAGCAACGGCTGCAAAGCCTCGTTGAGTGGGACCCCCGTTGGGGCTACAACCATTGGCACCGGTTTACGCATGATACACACGGCTACTATGCAGTATGTTGTAGTAATTTCCATATTTTGTTGATTTACTGATGGGGCCCTCTTGAAGGCAGGTTGGTTTGCCGACCCAGGAACACACGACATCATCCTGCATGCCCTACGCACTCCAGGTTCGATTGGTTCGTTTGAAGTGTTACACCCGCAAGAATACCCGCCATATGATCTCACTCCGGATGTCCCTATCAACATTGAAACCATCTCATTTGTCCTTGCTGCGGTAACGTACATTTTTCCATTGAATGATTTGCGACTCAATCACTACTTAGCTCGTAATCGAAATCAAGGTGTTTGCCAATGTGTCTTACTCCCCTCCTGGTGTATACAATGGGTATATCACGGATTTCCAAAAGGAAAAGGATCGTATTTCTGATATCTTGAACAATATTTGGGAGGGGACCTTAGACATAGGCAACCCGACAATGCAGGAGGAAATGAGAGAAGGACTCGATTCCTCCTGGCTCGATATGCAGAATCATTAACGATTTGGCTGGTTAGTTGTCATGTACTACTAGAACGGTATCACTTTGCATTCAAATTTGTGTGGTGTTTCTCATGTTACCGTTGTGATGATCATCCAGGCTGCAAAAGTGGGGCATCTGAAACTGAGTACTGTGAGCCAATACAGACTTATGTGATACGCTCCCCATCTCGCCCGTCCGGGGCCGACGTGACGTCGTCTGCTCCCTCGCTGTATCACTGGCAAGCACGGTGTGCGGCAACTGCCCGCGCTCTCGTTGCGCGACTCAGAGCGCACAACGGGTCGTCACTCGTCGTCACCCACTCACTACGACATATCGTGCTGGTAGCACGACGACACGAGTCACACGACGACACAAAGCATTTCTCAGTCCGACTCAGGTCGTCTCGTGACTCAGGGGGAAAGCACGTGCCATTACGTGCATTCTCACAACGAAAACGGTCGGGACCGTCACGCTCGGTATCTCTGAAATCATACTGATTGGACAAAAGAAGGTCGCGGCGCTGTATCTCTTGCTCGTTCAACCGTTACGACGGTTGTATTCAGGTCGTGTTGGCTGCTTCAACGCGCTCAAAGGGAAAGGTGCGATGAGAATCCTCTTTTATTCGTGCGACGATGAGCTTCATTGTCGTTGCAATCACAGCCGTTTGTTTTCTCGCGTCGGTTTCACTAACGCGAACCAGAATCGAATCGATTTTCGTCTCCTTCCTGAAGCTCATCCTCACTAACAGCCAACATATCTTCTTCAAGACCGCCGAAGTCCCCTGCACCAACCGTTCGAGGATCTGTGCAATCAAGACAGCCGAGGAGCGCGGGTTTCAAGAGCAGTCATTCGAGCTGCTCGGCGAATTCAACGAGATCGTCTGCTTGGAATAACCGCCGGGCTAAGTGAGCTCGACTCTGGGACATAGAAGGGGAAAGGCTAACACTCTTGCTTCGCCCCGGGATCACAGAACAAGGAAGCCGAGGCAAAGGAGGAACTCAAATGCCCCGCCCGCCAACTTGGGATGCAGCACCGCGAACAACAGAAACGGGGAACGGCACTTAGGGGAGGAGGTGGTATTTCCTACCTTGGTGGTGGTGTCTGGTCATACTCCTGTCGCGCGATACGAGGTTCCGGAAGCGCCGACCGCGCACACGTCGTCACCTGCTTCCCATTTCCAGACGAGCGACGTGAAGCTCGGCATCAAGAAGACGGGACGGCAAAGTTTCTGATGGCGCTCGGGGCGAGGTAGGTATTCTGCACCTGGACGGCGAACTCGCAGGTGAATCATAGCTTTGTGTTGCTCATGGGTTGCTGAAGTTCATTGTACCGACACTTTCAGCCACCAGGTCGATGGCTCAGCCTGTTTGGGCAGACGATGGGCCCTTTTGATTCCTCCGGCGATGAAACGAGACCAAACAAACCCTCTGGTGATGACGCTGCGTCGGTGAAGATGATGGCTCGCCATCGTAGGGGAGTCGAAGCTGTCTGACAAAGCGCCACATTTGCACAGGGTTCCCGTCGTCCACTTGGTCAGCCTCTTTACAGTGACAGAAAAGAAATCAGAGGCCGGCCAAGATCATCGCCTTCTCTTCGCCGTCTCAGAGATGCAAAAGGATGGAGGATCTGTCTGTATCTGTCCTCCCTTACACCCATCCCCCTGCTCACCTCTCCCGCGCACAGCGCACGCGCTGCCGTCCTAACCTTGGAAGACGGTTCCAAAGAAAGGAACGCCTTTTACGCCGTATATGACGGTCACGGGGGGTTTTTTTCCCCTCTTTTCTCTCTCCCCTCTCACACTGCCCCACAGGCAGCACCGTCGCAAAGTTTGCAGGAAAAAATGTTCACAGGCGTCTCCTTTCCGAGGATGCGTATCGCGAGAAGCGTTACGCGGATGCGATGAAAAGGGCTTTTCTTGGCACTGACGAGGATCTCCTCATTGGTACGTCTCACTCTCATTGCTCCAGCCCCCTGCCTCACCGCCGCATCCCAAAGACCCTGCCCACACCCGCGATTCGTCCGCATTGTACTACCCTCGCCGCTTTATTGACTCATGATAGCAAGATTTACGTCGTAAGTCCCAGAATTCCTCGCGCGCCTCCTCATCCCCAGCTCCCTTTTTAGGCTAACGCCGGTGACTCGCGGTCTGTCATCAGCGTCAAGGGCGAAGTCAAACCTCTGAGCTTCGATCACAAGCTCTCAAACGATCGTGCGTCCCTCCCTTCCCTTGTCTATCTTTCTTTAACAGCCGAGCGAACCCGCATCGTCGGTGCAGGTAGATTCATTAAATATGGTCGCGTAAATGGTTTGTGTTTACCGATCCTCCCTGGCCTCCATGTCATATATTACTCAAGGAAACCTTGCCCTGTTGAGAGCATTGGGCGATTTCGAGTTCAAGAAAAATTACTCCCTCATTCCCCAGAAGCAAGTCATCACCTCAGACCCTGACGTCACCATCCATGAAATTACGCGTGAAGACGAGGAACTCGTCTTCGCTTGTGATGGTCCGTCTGTTTCACTCCCCCACCACTTGCACTCATGTTTATCCCGTCACGACAGGCAGCTGGGATTATCTCACTTCTCAACAAGTCGTCGATCTCATCCGACTAAAAGTATCAGAGGGGAACACCTGTGTCCTTTGGTTCATATCTTTCATTCAGCAGGCGGTATGTTTGTCCTTTCTTTGTTGTTTTCTACGATACTAGCCACTTCCCCGAATAGCAGCCCGAGGAAGACGATGCTCTTTGTCGTGTTTGACGGTGAATCGAGGCATCTTTTTACAGTGTTCATATCCTCTTGTACTACAGCAAGTCGTCGCTCCAAGATGCCCGATTCAACGTTTGGGTACGTTCTCGCAGGAAAGAAAAAAAAATTCATTAACATTCATCTCGTCACAGCGCATACAGGGCATTCAACCACTTGCTGAGCTTCTCAGACGGTGGCGGCGATGACGGTACCACTTCACGATATCTGCTAGACACGTACGCCCTGGCCAAAGGCGCCGAAACACGTCCGCGGCCACGCGTTCCACCGCCTTACCAACAACCTCGGCGAGTCCGAGTCCAAACGAACCAGGCAGAACGTCGCCTCCAGCCCGCACCTGCGCAAGGACCCGGCCCGCTTCATGGCGGCGCGGATCGCGATCCTCCGCGTGACCAAAATTATTCCACAATATTTGCACCTCGGGCAGCTGGATGAGCCTGGCCTGGATCCGCGCCGGATGGACCGACTCTTCGCCACCTCATGATGTTCTCGATTGGGGCCCATTCGGCCCACGGAGGTGCAGGGTTAGTGGTGGGATTTTTCTCCACCACCAAGTGTCGCTGTACAGGTAATGGACGCGCCTCTGGCCTCAGGCTTGGCTTCAGCGGCGGAAGTGCTCGATGCGATCATCAAGCCACCGGGGGTGAGCTTTGTGCGGGTCATGGATGGCCTGCTATTGCTGTGTGGTGTGTCGATTATATGTATTCATCTGGTAATTCACTGATGATTGGGTAGAGGACAGTCGGAAGATTATGATCGGAAGACAAGGCGCAGATGCTCAGCGTTGCGCAGCTCACGCGGTGCATGGCCAGGTGGCCGGCGCTCCAGTTGCTCAAGGTGTATCACCCCCAGGCGGGCGTTGCGCCTACCACCTGCGTGCGAAGAGCCTGTGTTGGCCCGAATATGTCCTTATTGAGTCGCCCAGATCTGAATCGGTTGCAGAGCGGTAAGCGAGCTCGGCAAGCTTGTCGTAATGGTGAGATTGAATCTCGGAGATCTGATCTGATCTGAGCTGAATCTCCAGGCCAAGGTATATAAAGAGGAGTGTCTTCTGCTTTCTCCCTCATCATTCCTTCGCTGACCTCTTTTTCGATCTGCTGCTATTATTCTACTCTTGCATCCATGCCGGATGATAGTCGTCGTGAGAGCAGACGTGATGTCGTCGTCGACGACAATGGGGAGAGTGCGAGCAGCGGACAAAAGCGTTCGCTCGCGAATGCTCTTGAGTTAGGGCCCAGGAAACGACCGTACGTCTGGTCGCATTAGTTTTGAATTCTCTTTGCTGACAATTAAATCAGAAATGTGCCAGACCCGTTGGTTCATCACGGGCGGCACTTCGGTCGAGTCGTTCACGCGTTCTGCAACCTGCAAGCTTTATTGACGAATGGGTTGACACTCATGGGCGACATCGAGGAGAATGGCCAAGATTCGCTCAACCTCCAGTAAGTAAATTCAAGAGCATCTGCTTGCACGCGAACTGAGTCACGGTATTCTGGCAGGCAAAAGCAAGAATATTATGTATTTCGTGAGCTGTTGAGGATGGTCCCGGGGCTCGAAGGTCGGCTCATGGAATCCTCCGAGGATGACATCGTTACCGTGGCAGAACTGGCGAGATCACTATTTAACTCTACTGTAAGGAACTACTGACGCTTGTGTGTAGGTCCAGAAAGGTGCTAATGGCGCAAGGGCTGATGACACAAAAGGGATGAAGAGCGCGATAATCGACTGGATTACACCTAAAGGCCAGTCACTCAGTCCTCATATCCCTCGCAACGTAAAGTCGGGTCGCGGATTCCACCATGAGCGTACAGGAGCACTCCTTTGCCCTGCTGGCTTCGAGTGGCAAAATTCCGAGTAGGTATCTAGTCTGATTTCGTGTCACGTCCTGATGTAGTGTCTTCAAAGGATTAAGAATAAGTTGCGGAATGGACAAATCCAGGTCGCAGGAGACCAATGGCCGATCTTTCTTTATGCTAACTACATGTATGATTTGGAAGATCCCTGGAACGGCCTGCTGCGCAGTGGACTATTAGTTTGCGTATGTCTCGCCGTTACTTACATGATATGAAACAACTAATTTTTTTTAGGCTTACAAGCATGTGTTCACTTCGCCTAGCTCGGTAGATGAGGAGCCGAAGGCCACGCGGTCCGGTAATGCCCGGATCCATGGTATGCATAGTGTGACAAAAGCTTCGATTGCTTATGTCGCAACTCAAGTAAGATGCATTGCAATCATCTATGCTCTGATGCTGACCACTGTAGGCTCGGTTTGCATTGTCATCGGCACAGGTATTCTCCCGCACGGACTTGGTCACTGACTCGGAGCGTTTCTACAACAGCATCCTGGATTTGCTGCATGATGCAGAGGAG
Organism: Leccinum uliginosum; assembly: GCA_038091455.1. Lineage (NCBI taxonomy): Eukaryota > Fungi > Basidiomycota > Agaricomycetes > Boletales > Boletaceae > Leccinum > Leccinum uliginosum. The sequence goes on along the minus strand of JBBPOM010001507.1, from coordinate 1,846 downwards.
AAAGAAGAAGTTGAGCAATTGCTCCTATGGTGGAATAGGCAGATATTCCCCCTCTATACAGAGAGTGAACGTCTCCCCTCAAAGAATAGTGCCCTTGCGAGAATCCGGGCCAAGCGTGCCGAGTACCGGGCAGGGGCAGCAGCAGTAGCAAATGAGACTTAATTCAATTTAGTATATATTTTTGGCTTGACAAATAATGTTAGATGCCATCACCCTCTATGGTGGAGTGATAGTAATAAGTGCTCAGAGAGTGAGGAGATACATTGTCATTGGCTTTGAATCATGATAGATTTCCTAGGCCTTAGCTCGGATAAACTGTAATAATCTACCATACAACTTTGTCTAATTAGAGTAGCAATGGAAAACACACTGTCAGATGATCCATGGAGGAAGATAAGATAATGAATATAATCCAGACAAGCATTGTAAGATCTGCTACACTTGTTGGTCTTGTAATTAGAGTAGCTATGAAAAAAACCTTGTCATATCTCCCAACCTGAGTCTAATGTCAATCAATGTCATGCAGAGATAGTTACAATTTGGAAAGATATGTCATAAATTGACAAAATCTCCATCAAGACTAAAATTGTGAGATCTATCACACTTTTTGGACTTATATAGTTGAAATAATAAAGGAAGATCTGACACATTTTCAGATGTTTGATTTAGATTGACGGATGAGTCTGGATGGAAAATATGTCAACCTATGTCACAGCTTTATAAATTGTAATTACTCTCTGCATTATATTGATTGACATCAAACTCAGGTTGGAAGATATGACAAGGTTTTTCTCATAGCTATTCTGATTACAAGACCAACAAGTATAGCAGATCTTACAATGCTTGTCTGGATTACATTGATGGCCATATCTTCCAACCTGAGCTTGATGTCACTCTATGTCATATCTTTCCAAATGTCAATCATTGTCATGCAGAGAGTAGTTACAATTTGGAAAGATATGACATAGAGTGACATCAAGCTCAGGTTGGAAGATATGGCTATCAATGTAATCCAGACAAGCATTGTAAGATCTGTTATACTTGTTGGTCTTGTAATCAGAGTAGCTATGAGAAAAACCTTGTCATATCTTCCAACCTGAGTTTGATGTCAATCAATATAATGCAGAGAGTAATTACAATTTATAAAGCTGTGACATAGGTTGACATATTTTTCCATCCAGACTCATCCATCAATTTAAATCAAACATCTGAAAATGTGTCAGATCTTCCTTTATTATCTCAACTGTAAGTCCAAAAAGTGTGATAGATTTTGTAATCAATGTGATGCAGGGATTAGTTACAATTTAGAAAGCTATGACTCTGATGGGCATATCTTCCAACCTGAGCTTGATGTCAATCAATGTCAGGTAGAGAATTTTTACAATTGACAAATGGTTGGAAGATATGGTCATCAGAGTCATAGTTTTCTAAATTGTAACTACTCAATGCATGATGTTGATTTGACATCAAACTCAGGTTGAAAGTTGTTCCAACTAGTGTAATTGAGATTAATTTTGCATTTGGAAATGTTAATTATGTACATGACAACTACCTGAAAGATGATAGTTTGGATTCTCTATATAATTGTGGAAAGTTTTTGTAATTTCTGTCAACCCACTCAAAGAAAATAATGCCTGAGCTAGTGTGTTATAATATTGATATGAAGGACAATGAAATTTATCTTTGATAAGATGTTATATGACTATATCAATTTGTCATAGTTCCCCTGATGCTGCTCCACGCCCATACAGGACATTTGCATTCAAACGGACTGCGTTCCACATCAGCAGGGATCCGTCGCTCACCAATGTCACCCTTGATGCTGCTATCGAAACCTTTCGACTCG
>JBBPOM010001506.1:0-10314 GCA_038091455.1 Leccinum uliginosum | reverse complement strand
AGTATCACGGTCGAGTGGGATGGTAGCATACAGACAATTTTGATACTGCAGCCGCAACAGAAAATCCCATATCTTTGCCTTGCGCACAAGAAACATTGTTCCAAGTTGTTTTAGTTCTAAGTCAGGATGGCAGATTGAGGCAGATTGATTGAAGGCGGTCATGTATTTGTGTTTATTTGGCGCAATTACCCCGTGATCTAATTTATACAAATTTAGTAAAAAGTTCCTGCGGGTCCGTTTGCAGGGACTTTGGACGAATTGACCCGAGAAAACCCTCCCCCACTTACGTGGGAGTCGGGGAAGACACCCGTAACGAGGTCGAGATCAGTATCGTCCACCGAGGACTGCACATCGACAATTTTTACAATGAAAACGTGAAGAACATTATCACATCTGATTTGCGACAATGTAAAGTAAATTAAGGCGCTTGTGCGCCACGTCCCCGACTCCATAATAAATAGCAATTTGAACTTAGATCCGACAGTACTACCGAACGGCCCAGGAATAATGCATATCAAAAGACAAGGAATGAACATAAGTCCCCTATACATACGATACACAAATTACTATGTACTTGTGAGGATATCGGTTCAATATCGGAGGTTACAACAGAGCGATCAAACAAGCTGCCTACTGTAAATCCACAAAAAATTCATCGTCATGGGGTGCCAAGTGAGGTTCTTATTTCGTAATTAATAGGTGTATGGGACAGGATGAAGATATTCCTCACTGGTACCGCGGTTTCGAGCTCTTCGACGTGGATAACGTCGCGAGAGGACGTGCGGTGAATAGAGAGGTTGCCCAGAGTGGCGAATCCTGTCACACCACTGACCGACGTTGGTATTTTCCGCTTCAAGAGCCTTCTTGAAGTGTTGAGCTTTCAAGCGATTGAGGCGCGTGTGGGATATGTGTTCTAGCATTGCACAGGTAGCAAGGCGCATATGCGCTTGCACGACCGCTCGCCTCGCACGGGCAACCTCCAAGTGGAGGTATGGTGCAGAAGGATCAATCATGTAGCTGAGAGGCTGTAGGATAATAAACAAACGACCACTATATCTCATAGTTACTCACAACCTGTTCGTAGGGATCTTCTTTCGTTTCATCGCCGTGTGAGTAGACGTTTGTGTTGCCAATACCGATGACTGTGTGGTTTTGTATAGGGTATTGCGGAATGGATGTACTAGAAGCTCCGGAAGTGTTGGCCGCAGAAGGGACTCGGGAAACCATCGGTGTTGATGAAGGGATAGCGACAAGAGGGAGAGGAGAAGGGGGGGGCGAGGAGACATCGGCTAAGTTTTTTTGAGGCATGGTAAGAAGCACTGACACTCATACTTGGGCTTCGCACGCACCAAAGTGACTGGATCAACTTGAACATCATGCCCCGCTGTCCTAGTTGTAGTAAAATACTTCCCTCCGACAACGCGATCCTGCGACACATGAACCAGCCGACCTCTCGCTGCTTCGGTTGGGTGGATAATCTAGTCCAAATTGGTGAAGCCCTTCAAGGCGAAGTCGAGGGAAATGTTCATAACAGCACATCACCCCACAGGCCAAGTGCCGAGACAGTTGGAGACTGTATGGCTGCGGATCATATGGATTTAGATCAGCCTGAAGATTTTCACGACCCTTCTGTTGAGCATTTCCCCGGTGCCGCGGCGATCTTCTCACACCAGAGTTCTTTTCTCGAGCAATTTGACCAGGATCAATTTTCCACTGTGCGTCGAGTGAATATCTACTATCCGTTTGCTTCCCGTGCGGACTGGGAGCTTGGTCTTTGGCTTACGAGATCCGGCCTGAGCATGGCCGCTATCGACAGTTTTCTGTCCCTTGAATTGGTATGTTTTTTTAGTCGTATCATTGGTCGTATCTATAACGAATCATCAAATTGTTAGGTGAAGACTCTGCGACCTTCGTTTCGGACGGCACAGCAACTCCGAGGTCTTGTAGAACTCCTCCCCAGTGGTCCTGAATGGCAATGTCGAATCCTCTCTACCAATGTACCTACAAAGTCACCGGTCCGGCTATTTTACCGCGACCCGCTCAAATGCCTGGAGGCTCTTTTTAACCATCCATTATTTCATGATAAACTCGACCTGGTTCCCCGCCGTGTCTACCGCACTGCTGAACGTCTCGTTCGCGTGTACACCGAGTGGATGACCGGGAATGCCGCATGGGAGATGCAGGTGAGTAAAGTATTACATTAGTAAGTCGAATGCCGATACTGAACACATTCGCTAGGCTAGGTTACCTTCTGGATCCACACTCCTTGGAGTTATTCTCTCGTCCGACAAAACGAACGTCTCTGCGCTCGTTGGCGATCGATGCGCCCATCCCCTTCTGCTGGGCCTTGCAAACATACACATGGCAACTCGCCTTAAGTCGTCATCCGATGCCTTCCTCCTGACTGCCCTTCTTCCGATTGCAAAATTCATTCACAAATCTAGGCGAATGCGTAGTCTCTTGGCTGATCGGATGATTCATGAATCACTCGATATCATTCTGCAACCGCTCAAAGATGCAGCGCGTTTTGGCATAATGATGAATGATCCTGTAGGAAACCTTCGGTTTTGTTTCACACCTATCGCGTCATACATCGTCGACACGCCGGAAGCCTGCATGCTTTCGGGGGTAGGAGGAAAGACATCTCCCGTCACCACCGCGATGTACAAAAACTTCGGCGATCCAAATCAACACCCCTTACGCACGAAAAAACATACCTTAAACCAACTCCGCCAGATCCGAGTTGATCCTGACAATATTGAGGAGTACTTCACCGCGGCGCAAGAATTCCGGTTAAACGGTGTTGCATTCCCGTTCTTCCGTGACTGGGTCATGGCAAACCCTTCAAGATTTCTAACTCCGGAGCCACTCCATTGTTGGCATAAGAAACTCTGGGATCATGCTGTTCGATGGGCAATCAACATTGTCGGGGCCGAAGAACTGGACTTTCGCTTTTCGGTTCTCCAGCCGTCCGTCGGGTTTCGACACTTTGGAGAGGGGATCTCGCATCTCAAGAAGGTGACTGGAAGAACCCAGCGAGACGTTCAGAGGTGTCTTGTGGGAGTAGTGGCTGGCTCTGCGCCTCCAGGTGTGGTCATAGCGATTCGAGCCTTACTCGACTTCTGCTACCTTGCACAGGCTCCGGAGCTTGATGACGACGACTGCGACGCATTGCGGTTATCGTTACAGACTTTTCACGACAACAAATCACACGTGGTCAAGGCTGGAGGCCGAAGAGGAAAGAAGAAGGTGCTCACAAACTGGTACATACCCAAGCTCGAATTACTTCAAAATGTTGTCCCCTCTGTTCGGGAATCTGGCGCGCCATCGCAATGGACTGCCGACGTAACCGAGCATGCTCACATTTTGATGATCAAGAACCCCGCTCGCAGCAGCAATAACGTCGATATCGATCCACAAATCTGCCGGTATCTTGACCGCCTCGAGAAGTGCTCACGATTTGAACTTGCAACGTCTCTGCGGGAGGTTCAGGATGTTGCTGCAGGCGCGAACGATGGCAATGATGGCGACAGCACTGACGCATCAAATGATAGCTTCGACGGAGATGCTCGACTCTTCCAGTCTGTTGCTCGACTTGGTCAACCAAAACGCTCGCCCACAAACTATTTCACCAAGGCAGATGCATTGTCGGTTTCACCACCCAATTCTGCTCCCTTTCCCCCTCGCTCTTTCATTGGAGGATGCACGGCGATCAATCTCGCCAGGGACCCCAAGATGAATAGGGTGTCCGTTGATGATATTGCTATAAAATTTCAAATTCCCGATCTTCGCGCCGCACTCGGCGATTACCTTGAGCGTGAAACAATGAAGCAGCCTCACTCGATCAATGGGCCACGTTCATCAGCCCACAATTGTGATCTCCCTTTCACTCAGCTCTCCGTTTGGAATACGGTCCGCCTTCAGCCAGTGTCTGTCTACTCAGGCTGTGAGGTCAGTCCTGCACAGACTATGACTGCTTCTCCTCCTTGCACAACTTGGAAACACGGTCGCTTTGACGCTGTCGTTCTGAACGTTGATTCTGAAAAGAAGTGGCCCCATTCTGGGCTTTCAGGTGAGCTATTATCTCTGAATTTGAACTCGTCTCACATGTTGGTTACTCGCACGCTCGAATAGGTCACTTGGTAGGGGAGTTGCGACTCATTTTCCGCCCTATCCCTCCTCACGGTCGGAGACCTTGGTGGTCCAAAATGTTTCTTGTCTACGTACGTCGATTTGATGTCGTCTCTCAAGGTGGCAATCGCTGTGAGCCGACGACGTCCATGCATGTCCTCCGACGAGCAAAGAGGGCGAATGGGGAGTATCTTGGTGACATCATTCCGCTCGACCGCCTTCGTTCCCCCGCAAATTTAGTACCACGGTTCGGCAAGGCCGCAAATAAGCGCCTCTCCGCCACCAACAGTCGTGCGTTATGTGAAGACTTTTTGCTCAACAAATATTGGGATAAAGAGATGTTTTGGGCACTCTATAATGAGTCGAAGTAGATTACTTAGCCGACATCTAATGACTTACGCTACGTTAACCGCCGGCTGTACCAACTACGCACAGCCACTGCACATCGCTTTCGATCGCACTTTGCGTCGCTGGCGCAGCGTGCGTCATGCAGTGCAACGCGAGCGTTCCTGTTCCACGCGGCGCGCGTCACGCGATGCAACACTGCTCACCGTCTCATCATCGCGCGCGGCATGCGTCACCACGACTTATGGTGGACAGCTACCGCCCCTATTTACGGCCCTTGCTTTCTTCGCTCATGGCCACATCTTGCGACTGCTTCTGTGTCGTTGGGGTTACCAACGGTCGTCCGTTCACATTTGTGGACTCAAAGAACTATTGGAAACATGACGGGTGTCTTACCTCTGATCACCGGGGAGGAGCTTCCTGTTGATTTTTTTACATTCAGAGGTGGAACAACCCTCTCGAGGAAGGTACTTGTGGGGGACTACTCGCATGGTCGCTCACACCGTCACACCAACCACGCTGTCTGTCGGTTTCATGCCACAATCTTCGCCTTCTTCGGAGGTGGTAGAAAACGCGTCATCTGCTGCACAATCTGTTCTGCAGCTTTTCGCATGCGGGGTCAGCATTGTTCTGCTCTTTTTTTGTTCGTTGCACCTCTTTAAGATCGCTATATTTATATTAAGTATAGATATAAAAAGAGGCTGATCAAGTTCCTTTCGACGGTCCGGAACAAACTCCAGAATGTGTAGCAATGCTACGGCATCCGGGCGTCCCCCCTCATCAACTTGATCTGAAAATCAGCTGCATTTGTGCTTTGCAACGCAACCTTTCCATTGAAAATGGGTTGGTGCACAACGCACGCGTCCGAAGGTGTCTGCGCGCTTGTAATACTGTACTCTGAAATATCACGTAATCCACCACACCTCGACTGGAAAACGGTCACCCTTCTCTTGACTTCCCCGCCTCCAAACAACGCCACGGCGCCTTTCTCCGTATCCACTCTGACAAGCTTCACACGGTCAACGCGCTCCATGGTGAAGGTCGTAGACATCGGTCCGAGGGGGTATCAGAATGTGAGTTGGTCCTGTTCATTCTGACCTGTACGTACCTCTAACCGACAGACTCCAGGTCCACCAATCCGTCGTCCTGGATTGAGAGCTTCGACACGCTATGCGAAGTCCGGAGTGACAAAGCCAGCGTCGAGATCACGCCAAGTCCACCCACCACGTTCAAGGAGGGGGTATTAGAATGCGAGGTCATCTAGTGGTCCGTCCGTCATACGTTCGTTCTGTTCGGTACATACCACTAACGGACAGACTCCAGGTCCCGCAGTCCCGCAGTCCCTCGTCGTCCATTCAGAGCTTCAACACGCTACGCGAAGTCCGGAGCGACAAAGGATCACGCCAAGTACACGACGTTCAAGCTCGTAGACATCACAGGGCGTATCAGAATATGAGGTGATCAAATGGTCTGTCCGTCATACGTTCGTTCTGTCCTGTCTAACCGACAGACTGCAGGTCAATCAATCCTTCGTCGTGCTTGATTCAGGCCTTCGACACGCTATGCGAAGTCCGGAGCGACAAAGTGAGCGTCGAGATCACGCCAAGTCCACGACGTTCAAGCTCATAGACATCGCAGGGCGTATTAGAATACGAGGTGATCAAATGGTCTGTCCGTCATACATTCGTTCTGTCCTGTCTAACCGACAGACTCTAGGTCAATCAATCCGTCGTCCTTGATTCAGACCTTCGACACGCTATGCGAAGTCCGGAGCGACAAAGTGAGCGTCGAGATCATGCCAAGTCCACCATGTTCCAGGAGGGGGTATGAGAATGCGAGGTCATCGAGTGGTCGGTCCGTCATACGTTCGTTCTGTTCGGTACATACTACTAACCGACAGACTCCAGGTCCACCAATCCGTCGTCCTGGATCGAGAGCTTCGACACGCTATGCGAAGTCCGGAGCGACAAAGCGAGCGTCGAGATCACGCCAAGTCCACGACGTTCAAGCTCGTAGACATCACAGGGTGTACCAGAATATGAGGTGATCAGACATCTTGGTCTGTCCGTCATACGTTCGTTCTAACCGACAGACTCCAGGTCCATCAATCCCTTGTCCTCCATTCAGAGCTTCGACACGCTATGCGAAGTCCGGAGGGACAAAGCGAGCGTCGAGATCACGCCAAGTCCACGACGGTCAAGCTCGTAGACATCGGAGGGAGTATTAGAATGTGAGGTCATCAAGTGGTCCGTCTGTTGCACCGTCGTTCCGTCCTGTATGTACCTCTAACCTACAAATTCCAGGTCCATCAAGCACTCGTCTGCCATCCGCAGCTTTGACGCGCTGTGCGAAATCCAGAGTGACAAGGCCAGCGTCGAGATCACGTCCCCATTTGACGGTGTCGTCAAGAATTGCCAAAGTCGGTGCAGGACTTTGTCTTATTGAAGTCGAACAGGGCGGTAACTCTGAATCAAGCTAGGCCAAGTCGGAGGCATCGTCGCCAGGGGACTCTGAACGCACGCAAGCTCAAGATCGATTCGCCGCGTCGGAAGAACATCGTTGAGCCACCGAGCGGCGAGTGAGATCCCGCTCGATCCAATGAATGCAGATGCGAATCATGCGACGAAACAACCATGGAACATTACCGTCCCCGAAGACATGCATCGCCTGCACCTCCGAATACGGCACCAATCCGGTCAACGGGGTATCCTTTACTTGCCTTATGTGACTCAAACGAGCGGACATTCTATGGCCAATGGGTACGTTGCTACGTATGACAGTGAACCATCCTCGCGAAAGACGCCGGTCGAGATTACGGTCGAGGAATGTTCCGACAGCTTCGACGCGCTGTACGAAATCCAGAGTTACATGGCCAGCATCGAGATCACGGAACCGGACACCGTCCGAAAGGTTCTGAAGCACAGTATCCTTCATCGGACGAGCAGGACCAACGTGAAGAAGGTGAACAGCGACCCAAAAGTGCGGATAGCAACCAAGAAACTCAGGATTCAGGAGGCTGGTGGAATTCCCTCAGCAACACTGATACCGCCTTGACGCCCACCGCTATGCTTCACCCCGTCGAAAGTGTAAGGGAGATTGGAGAAGGATTCATCTCTTCAATGGATGATCCTGCACTTGTCGATGCCACCAAATATGACCGTTTCACCTCGTCAGACAGCCGAGAGAATGTTCGATTCGGATGATGAGGCAGATGATCTTGGATTAGGAAATAGTGCACGCGCACGCCGGGGAAAACAGGAAGAACCTGGGAAAATGGCTGAAGAACCACCAGCTGCATCAGTGACAATACGAAGGGTAAGGGGTAATTGCGACGGTTTCGTTGTAATGTTAATTTTTCCTCAGACGCTCAGTCGGCTGCAGCGGCCTCGACAAGTTCTTGAAGGGGGTTGGTAGACTCGGGAGGGCGGAGAGGTTGATCGTGGCTGGCATGTGGAAGGTGATGGTGCGTCACCTTCTTCTCGTTCGTTTCCGCGTCGTGACACTTTTTAGAGCTCGAGATACCCAGATTCGGATACGTTGTCGTTTACTCAGACGAAACAACGAGCACAAACCGATGTCTGGCATGATCGCAATGACTTCGTGGCATGATCGCGCAACAACCTTTCCGACTCGCGAACATTACTTGCTCGCATGGTAAGTCCGGCTCGTACTACTCGCCCCCACTTCGCCCACCTTGCACTCTCCCACCCAGCATGTCCGTGGGCTTGGGGCCACGCGCCATTCTCCTCCCAGCGACAGCCTGAGTGTAACGTGTGGTTGCCGTCGCCTGACCCACCATCCTCTCCCGGCAACAGCGGCGCAATGTGCATGACACGTACGTCATCGTGCTATCACCACTCTTTCCATCGTCGTCACAGCTGTCACCGTGACCCCTTGTAGCGGATAGTTCAATACACCTTTTGTTCGACCAGAGGTATGGATCGGAGTCTTTTCGTACATTGAATGTACACGTGTCGCCATAGAACAGGCGGACACCCTTCTCGACCTTGAGCTCAACCGTGTCGGCGAAGAAAACACGGTACAACGTAGATGTTGTCGTGGACTCGAATGATCGTTAAGTAAAATTGTCAGTTGTCGCTTCACTTTTTTGGTACCTATACGCGTATTCGTATTATTGGTCACTGCCGCGCTTCTACAATATAATTTACGAGGTATATAAGCGTGACATTGTGTTCAATTCACAACCGTGCCACCCCGTCTCTCATTCCCGTCGTTGATGACGAAGGCCACCAAACGGCGCGGGTCCAACGAGGGATCTGCTGGTACACCTGCTCCCTCCAAAAGGGCAAGGCCAGCAAGTCCCATCCGTCGAAGTCAACGAAGTGGAAAGGGCTCAGGGGGCGCCGGGGAGCAACTTCGGAGAGTGGGCGACGCCATCGCAACTGTGCCTTCGCAGAAGCCGGACCAATTTGCCGCGTCGGGTGAAACCGTCAATCCGATGGCGCCCGAAACTCCCAGGCGGAAGCGACGAAGCAAAACTGTGAGTACCCGACCTTCGTCTTGACTTCTAGACACTGCCAACAACAACCATAGTCCAGAGACCACCAGCGTCAATCTTCACATGCTACTGAGCGCTACGCACAAGTTGAAGAGGCACACGGCTCAAGGTTTGGGTTCAAGGTTGTGAGTTAACGTGCAGCACTTATCGGGAACTTAATATTCTAACATTATGAACAGCCAGCAGATGCCGACCCGGACAGTCCGCCCATTACCATACCCAGCATTCGAAGAGGAATGCAGATAATCGAGGATGAACGGAACCGCTGGCTGTCAACGCGCGCAAGGACAGATCTAGCAAATCGCAACACAGTATCCCGTAAAGGCGCTAAGGACCCGCTCACCAACGATGGGGAGTGCTTACCCGGGGACGACGGCGACGGCGACGAGGAAGACATCGAAGGGGATGAAGAAATTTTGAAAGGAAGATTGGACGAAGAGGGAATTCATAATAGCCAGAAATACAAAAGCAATAGCGATGAGCATAATGAGGAAGACGAGGAGGAGGAGGAAGACGAGGAGGAGGAGGAAGACGAGGAGGAGGATGATGATGAGGAGGAGGAGGAGGAGGAGGAGGAGGAGGAGGAGGACAATCCCGGTGCTCGCGGCAAGAAGGATAAGGTGAGCATAGCACAACCCTCAGTTCTGATACTCACTCGAATACAGGACCTATCCGATCGACGAAGGGCTGACCGGCATACCCGACTCCCCGTTTCGCGTGACAAGGCAAAGGTACGTCCAGGATTCAAAGGCAGATCTTCCCGCAATGTTACTGATCTATTAGGATATCAACGTGCTCGAGGCCCACTATACGAAGAATCGTCGACCTCGACCTCCGTCGCCAGAAAGACTACGTGATTTACAGCAGCGGGCGGTGTTACAGCTAACCCGGGTAGGGTCGGCTGTAGACTTGAAGGTGAGGACTAGGACGAAGGATAGGCCGAGCAAGCGTAACGCTTGGCGAAGCCGAGGGACTAGGGGTTCTTTCGAGGAGGAACTCACGAAGAGTCGCGTCACTCGAAGACTAAGACTAAGGACACACCCGAAGTGGGCAGAGGACTGAGGAACGAAGGACGAAAGCGCACGAAGTTTGCAGGAGATACTCAGTTGGATTTCAAGTAGCTCTAGCTTAGGGAAATACAAACGATGAGACCGGTCCTTAAGTACTACGAGATGGAAGGCGATGGAATCGCATGGAATGGAGGAGTCATCCGCAGTAAGGAATGAGTCAGAAGCTGCGGAGGAGTAAGCGTACATGACGAAGTGATGACCGATAGCTGATGAAGCAATGGCGTCATCATGAGTCAGAAGTTCTAGACG
>JBBPOM010001505.1:0-10314 GCA_038091455.1 Leccinum uliginosum | reverse complement strand
AATCGGCGCTGTGCTGCCTAGCGCCTGTAACGTGGAATTTTTGGGTATCCCGTACTGACGAACGTGCGTTTGTACTATAGTAACGTGCCTTTCAAAACCGTCCGAAGGTTCTGCTTGTCTATTATCTATTATACTTCCGAAGGTTCCGCTTGCATTATGTAAGCACCAGCGCTGCACAATAACGCTTGATCTTCCACCACTGGCAGATAAAAGATACATAATCGCCTGCCGTGTACTACTTCCCCATGACCTCTGCTCTCAATTCCACCGCTCGTGATCTGCCAGCAGATATGCGCCTTCGGTCGTTTATTTCACCAATAGCCGCACTCGGCGGTCTCATTGGTTCATGCGACGTCGTTGTTCGCTGACGCTGACACATTCACAAGGATGAGGCAATTAATGTTCCATTCCTAGATTCAGGACGATACCAATCTTCGCCGCGGCTGTGTCGCGAATTCTGGGATCTGCGAAACGACGCCGGGCGTGACCCAGTATTCGGGCTACATTGATGTTGGAACGAACACGTCGATGGTCAGTATCACATACTGAGACAGCGGTGATAGACGCTAACGCACGTTTTGGATGTGACAGTGGTTCTGGTTCTTCGAGGCCCGTAACTCGCCCGAGACTGCTCCGTTTACTCTGTGGTAAGTCCGATAGCGTCATAAGACTGTGAGCGGCGATGATTAATTATCGTTTCCTTGCGTGCAATGTTGGATGGCGGCCCAGGATGTTCCTCTATGATTGGTCTCTTCCAAGGTGAGCTTCCAGGATGATAGTGAGGAGGTCACGTCGGGAGATACGAGTCGATCGTTTGCAGAGAATGGACCATGTCATGTGAACGAGGATGGAACGTCGACGTATATCAACCCATGCAGGTGAGCATTTCATCCAATCCAAGATTTTATGGTGCCTGAACAAGCGCTGCAGTTAGAATAACGCGAGCAACAGTATGTGGTGCCCTGTCTCGGCTTTGTATCGCGACTCATTCACCATTTAGTGATCTACATTGACCAGCCGATCGGCAATGGATCCTCTTATGGAACGGACACCGTCAACAGCAAGGGATCTGCTGCGCCCTTTGTATGGAAATCGTTCCAGATACTTTTTGAGAGCCAACTGCTCTCAGAGTATGCCAGTCGAGAGTACGTGCCACGGGTGTCTTCCCTCGCGCCGAATTTCATAGTCAGTGGATATAACTAAATTCATCTTTGCAACAGAGAGCTACGGCGGTCACTATGGACCCAGTTTCGTGACATACTTTGACGAGCAGAACGCCTTGATTGCGAGCGGCGCGATCGAGGGCGAACCCGTCGTCGTCAGTGCGCTCATGATCAACAAGCATGTTGCATGTTGCGGTCGGGTGTGCGTGGCGATTGAATGATTGTCGGCGCAGTGGTTGGTACGACCCGTTGATCCACAACATCACCTATCACACGTTTGCAACCGATGCCCCGCCAGGATACAGTCAACTTCAATCCGACGCCGTGTTGAAGAACATCTCCGAGGCACTCTATGGCCCGGACGGATGCGTCGAGCAAGCAGAAAACTGTTACAAGGCTGGTAACTCCACAAAATCGAACAAGATCTGTCGTCAAGCGGATGATTACTGTGTACGTAGCATGTTTGTGTCTTTGCAGGCTTGTTGCTCACGTTTAAATCTTCGATGATGCAGATCAAGCATGTCCTCAGTCCAGCTGTTGTAGACATCGACTCGTATGATCTTCGTCAGAATTCCTCAGCTTTGTTCCCCCAAGAATACTTCGTGGACTACTTGGGGCTTCCAGGAGTTGAGAGCGCGATTAGCGCTGAGAGTGCTTATCAAGAGTGTCCCGATGCACCTTACGAACTGTTTGTCAAGACGGGAGACGTGTCTCCTTTGAAAATCTCAAGCACCCGTACATTCCGGTTGACACATCTTCTCTAGGATGTACGCACATAGCTTCCACAGCTCTCCGAACTGGAAAACTCTGGATCGAAGATCCTTATTTGGGTATGTGAAGCTCATCTGTTTATATCCCTTGAACTGGTAACAACGAATGCAGGTGAGGCGTTCGACCGAGAAGCCGAACAGTACCAAGCTCGCGCTGCTGAACGAGAAGATCTGCACGAAGAGGGCGACTACGAAGGCGCGATAAAGGAGAATTCGGAGACGATTGGCGCTGACCATTATGCTACGCAAAGGTATTATCATTATCGTGTTCCCGTCTCTTGCTCCCTTTCTAAATCACTCGCACATATTGACTTCTAACTTGGACACAGTCCTTCACGGCCACTGGCGAACGCAGAACATACGACGCTCCTCCTCAACACGTACGCCAAGGTAGGTGACGTCGCTAAAGTGGGCGCCTTTGTTCGCAGCGAGGGGAGAGTCGTCGTGGATGACATCGGTTCTGGGAGCTGGGAGCGGCGGCGTCAAAGTGACAGAGAAAGGAGACAAGGGGCAGATAAAAAATGGGTCCATGGAAGCAGTCAGGTATCTAAGCGAAGTAGGCTGGGGCCGGTGTAAGTTTTGCGTCTCGTAATCCTTCTGCGGGCAAGGACTGATCGGCGGTATTCTAAACGTCCTCCAGGGCAATGATTGTGATCCGAACAACGACTCGGACGGAATCGGTGACGACAGTGGATCGGTCCTCTCCGTCGGATCCGCTAAACTGCGACACGGTCGAAAGAGCTCTGAAAAGGAACGAAAGGCTCCAACGGTCGTCGCAAGGAATACGGAAAGCTCAAACCGATTCTGAACTCCAGCCTAAGAGCGTTCCACCGATACAACTTGAAGTTGGTTACGGACTCGGAAGGCACTGCTGCTTTATGTCGAGCGCCACAGGTACCGGGTCTTCGTGTTGCTTAGCTGTCTTACAGGGAATGCGTACGACTTCCTTCTACATACAGGACTTCGCCGATGGAGTCCGACAACCCGTACAAGTTTGAACATTTCGATACAACTGCTGCTGTCGGTGGTGATTAATATTGATCACTTTGATCACATTCATTAATGTTGAGTTGGGCGCGCACGTGTGGTCACGTGTCAACCAAGTTAGGAAAATAATTAGCTAAGGCTAACACCGAAAAAACAAACGGAAGGTGACGCGGTGACGCCTGCGACATTAATCTTCTGGCAGGATTCAATGTTGTTCACTAGCACCTCTTCATGTCTTCCTCCCTTACACCTCGTTCAAGTCCTTACCACTTGTGCGTCCTTCTACGCCTTGTGCACAGTCTTACCACTCATCTAACCGTTATCATCTTTGTTAGCATCGACTCGACTTCACGATCCCCCGCGCCTCACGCCATACTAGAACAGGCGACTATATGTGTGGTTAGTTGGACACGAAATATATCTACCCATGGACTCACTTTTGGGTGGCGCCCTGCCGTTGAACCTGTCCTAGTACGTTTTCTGTCTTGGCTGCCTCTTGTGTATGCGTCTGATATCGGATTTAGCCGCCTTTGCATTCACCACTAGCACTGCGCTGGCAAAATCAGGGGAACCACAACCTCCTCCCGGATCCGTCAGCTAGTACTGGCCTCGAGTTATCACTTAACGCAATCGGATCTGACTCAGGTATTCTGGCTTCTCAGGGAAGTACCGTGCCACTAGTGGGTGTGATAGATGGCCAACGGCCAGGGCCTCAGGATCGAGGACCGGCTTCTGCTTTGATGCCACAGGTCCAGTAAATATTAGACGCTCTTTTGGAGAATCTAGCTGACGAGTTGTTAGACTGTCATTCAACTACGCTTATTAGTGAGTATTCTTTTTCGGCATTGTTGAGTGGTGACAATAGCGATCATGGTAGGAACACCGACTCGCGCAACTCGTGGCAACAGTGGATCAACAGCGTGAATTGATTAGATACATGAGTAACCTCAATGACAGGCTCGCAAGGGATGTGCAAGGTCGACAAGCGGAATTACGTGCCGTCAACGTTACAGGATGATTTGAACCGCAGGGGTGTTCACGCTGGCCCAGGTTTGACTCCAATACATCGAATGCAAGTTTCGATATTGACATGCCGTTCCAAAGGTGTAGCTATGCCTCAGGCGGGCCAGCCACTCGATCCCTTGAATCTAGGACAGGGTCCAGGAGGTTCATTGTTCCGCCGCTCCCCCTCGGCCCTGGAGCTTCTATGCCACCTGTAAGCCAACTGCCGCGTTTCCCGGTAGATTTGTTGCTCCGCAAGTTCCAGTAATATTTGGGATCGAACGGTCACCTAGCGTCCAGTCCCCGGTTATTCCTGAACCACCTCCGGGATGGTCGAGAATGCCAGACGCTGTACAGTATGTGGGTCGTTTGGGACCTGTTCGTCATCGGGGAAGGGCGTACGACCCCCGTCGTGATGGTGATTATGGACACGAACCTGGTGAATATGTTCGCCACGTCCCAGAACATGATAAACCGATGATGATACCGTCGACATCCTCGTCACAACGGTCAACAATCCCACTCCCAGTGCCTGAACGCGGTACAATGTCTATTCCGCCGTTGGGAACTGTGCCCGATTCTCCGGCCACCGCACACTCCTGGAGCTCTGCCCATCCTATCTGTTGAAGTACTCGATGTTGTGCCTGTGCCTAGCAGCCCCCGCCCCAGCCCGCGCCTCGCCAAACGATCATCGATATTCCACAGACCCCAGGTTCCATTAGGCTGAGCGAACCAGCGCCGATATTTGTTCATCAATTTCCCCCGTATCTGTGCCGACGAGCTTACTCAGGGACCCTACCATCGTCATCCACCCGCCTGTGACGGGGCCTGTACCCGCCCATCGGACAGGTTCTGGCGCGAGCGCAAGAACGCCTGTCATGGTTGTCCCAAGCGGCCATGATTTACCACACGATATGGTTGAGGTAGTACCCTCACTACAGCACCATCATCTCGTCGATTAATGTATCCTTGCCTCACGTAGAACTTCCAGAACTCGGATCCTTGACATGGGTAGGCATTTTCGATTACTTCTCGCGCAAAGTACAGGTGCGTCCAGCTCATTGATCTGTGCACGGCATGCTGACGTCTCTCGCAGATCTGGTTCCAAGTCGGTATCTTTCTGTCCCACTCCATCACTGTGTCGCTAATTCCCACCCGTTTAGAATCACCGGCAAAAGGCGGGACGCCCACAGGCCGAATCGGCCCCATTGACGCGTCCCCCTCAGTTTGGTCCCTTTCCCATCATGACTCCCGCTGGTCCTTCCCCGTCGTCATTTGCCTCTCTATCGGCCGGTGGTGCCATCATCGAGATGCCGCATTCGGGCACCAGCAGCTCTCACTCTCCTCACCGCACGCCACGTGGATCGCACGACTCCAATCCCGCCCTGTTAGGACCAGGCATGCCTGGCCGGTCTCCTACTCGACACCCTGGGTCCTCTTGCGCAGAAGAGTGAGACCCTCCACTTCGAGTGCCCAAAACTTCGCCAAGGAGTTCGCGGCACCCTTTTCTCACTCCTCGGTCAAAGCCCATTACCACACATGACTCTCGCGATCACACACGCGGTCTTGCACCACAGCCAGCCCAAGCGATACACGTCGAGACCTCGCCCCGCTTTTTTCAGATGCTTCCTCCCATCAGCCTCAGTCCCTTGAAAGCATGCAGCAGTACTGAGCAGGCAAGGTCTTTTTTCCCGCCACAATCACTCCCTTCATCGCGCACTCTTGTAAACGTCGTTCAACGTCACGACTCGTCCATCCGTACTTTCGCTATCGACTCGGGCAGCCCCCCTCGATCGCTCAGCATCCCGCCCCCGTTTGCGCTCCAACCAAAGTCGCCGTAGGATCCTCTGACGTTTTCGCCCTACACCGGTCCCGAGTTTGTATGATCGTGGTCTGGATCGGCGAGTTCCACGAGCTTTTCCGTCGGTGGGATGGGGCCTACGACCACGCACAGCGCAACGACTCTCCCGCCGGAGGTGGTAGTGGGCGATTTTACCCGTCTTTAGGTGACCCACCACCGCCCCGCGCTACGCCGCTGGATCCACGTTCGCCGCGCAATACTGTGATCTCGCCTCGAGGCCCGAGTCAGCGGCTGTCGGCGTCTGGGCACGCGGACGAAGCTAGACGATGATCTCTCCACCGCACGATGACCACTTGACCCGACTTTTGCTAACGACTCTCAAAGAAAGCTGCAGACTCACTCCCTGAAGTGGACTCAACGTACGATGACACAAATTGGACAACGGGCCAACCACACCACCACTGTCAACCCCACCAAGCCTACCACACCTGTTGTCTTCTACGCGGGCGACTATGGATATCACACTGGCAACATCGTCTGGCACGGGCATCTCTCTGCCACCTGATCTGAAACTAGGTTCAAGATCAATGTACAGGGGGGAATGCACTCGGTTACTCTGTATGGCTGGATCAGAATTTCTTGGGCAGGGAGACACCGTACACTCCAACTTCAACGCTACTGGCAAGCTTGAGGACGAGACCACGTCATCACGATTTTGCATGATCACATGGGCTACGAAGAGGATTATACCGTTGGGAGCGACTCCTTCAAGACCCCGAGGGGAATTTTGGATTACACTTTTACCGGCAGTTCGGGAACGACAGTTAGTACCTGGAAAGTATCAGGGAACTTGGGAGGAGAGAGTGCAAGTCCTTCGGCCCTTGAATTAGCGCTGAATGCACCTGACATTCTTTGTAATCTGGCAGTACGTCGACAATATACGTGGTTCGCTGAACGACTCGGAGGGTGGATTTCCCGGTGAACGGATGGGTAAGCGTGGACTTCCGTTCAATTTTCTTTCCTTTTCTTTTCTTTACTGACAAGGCTCACAAGGATGGTACTTCCCCGGTTTCTCTGACGACAGCGGGAGCGAAGGCTCGCCTACCACAAGAATTTCCAAGGCAAGTTGGCGTTAGCTTTTACAGGCCCGGTTTGAGGTGCCGGTGTAATGACCGGGATCTGATTGCAATACACACAGGACAACATTCCCGCTCAACGTTCCCTCTGGCGTCGACTACCCCATGGCCCTTATTGAATAGCACAACAAACCCTTGTTACCGTTCTCAGGTAAAGCATGCCAACGGACTCGTGTCATCACGTTCTTGACGCATTCTCTGTTGCTCCTTCACTGCATGATTGCAAACAGATCGAGCAATTCTGAGGAGTTCTCTAGGCCTGCGATGTTCACGGGAACAGGCCCCAGACCAAATTATCCTACCGGGTATGAAGCCCCTTACTTGAGTTTCCCAAACACTCATTGTCCTTGAAGGTGGACAGCCGCAGCATACACCTCCGTGACATTCCAAGTGCGACCGTAGTTTCCTTACCGCTCATTCGGGGGGGGTTTTTTTTTTTCAGGTTCCAAGTGACTGGACTTCAGGAAGGATCTAGGTGAGGCATTCAACGGCGTGAATACTATCAATGTTACAAACACTTTCCAGGGTCGCCGCGACTGCGACTTTAGCACGAACCCTGGTCCTAATTCATGCATTGACGGTGGTTGCAATGGTGGTTTGGAGTGTACTGCTACGGTACGGCGCATGGATCCTTCTGGAGGAATCCATGAATCATCTGTGAACACAGGGTGTCCCTCCTGCCTCGTTGGCAGAGTTTACTCTTGGCTCTGGCGGCCTCGATTATCACGATGGTCTGTCTTCTTTGATGCCGTGCACATTTTATACTGAGAACATGTGTCAGTCTCACTCGTCGACGGCTACAACTTGCCTCTCGCTATCACGAACAATGTTGGTTGCCATATTGCGAATTGCCCGGTTGACCTCGGTCCGAACTGTTCGTATCCGTATGTGTTTCCCTTGAAGATAACGGCTCAATATTGAAGTTATTAGGTCCTACCCCCCTCAAGGGTCCGTTTGACTCGTCCGGTTTCCCCGTCGGATGCAAGAGTGCCTGCTCGGCGAATCTGGACGGTGACCCAGGTGCATGTTGTCGTGCTCGCAGAGACATTTTGCTCTTTTCGGGTTCTCTAGGCAACACGCGGAACTGCTGTACCGGGCAGTACAATACGCCGGCCACTTGCCCCTCTTCAGATGTCGATTACTACAGCTACTTCAGTGCGTCATGTTGTGTCACTGGATAACCTTTCCCCCTGACGACATCCTGCATATTAGAATACAACTGTTCGAACTCGTACTGCTATGCTTATGACGAATCGAGTGGCACGGCGATTTGGACTTGCCCCACCAAAGACAATGTGGTATACACCATTCTTTCTGCCCTTGAAATCAGAGGAAAGAGTGAACAAATGCAAAGCACGTATCCTTACGGCTTGTAGTGAAACTGTATTTCTTCCCTTGCTTTGTGTTGCCCGGTGGATGCCCGACCAGCTTTGATTGTACTTTGTTTTTCGTATGTACATATTTCAGTCGCTTGATGAATTACAATATATTTGAGCACAATCCTGGGCAGCCTGAGACTCGCATCCTGAACGCAAGTAACCTCAGTTGTTTGACGAATCATCATTGACCAAATCCAGCAGCTGGGCGAGTCGAGGTTGTGCGGATTTAACAAAGGGATCGATAGGTTGACTACCACAGCCGCTACCCTGACCATTGTCAATGCCCTTCCGGTTGAGAGGAGAAGGCAGATAGTGGGGGTTAAACCAGCAAGGCCACTGTCCGAGATGATGGCCAATCCCTGGACCCCGATGGCCGGGCACCATTTGGGTTCCCGTCAGAGCTCGTGTATTCCTACATGCCACATGGAATCTGTCTCTCTGAATCAGGTACATATAGATTCAGAGTTCATAATGGCGGCGGACGTGGCTGGACAAAAGAAAACGCAGTTTCCATGACTTGTGAATTCATTTATGACTGAACTCGGGCTTGGTCGGCAGAACTCCTGACTGTGAACGTGGTTTATTCGAACTCTACCTTGCCGCATCTACAGATACGCAAGGATCGACATTCAGAAACTTTGAGGGAATTCAGTGACTGAGTCGGAGGTCGTCGGGTATTGAATTCACCTCGAATCGCATGAACGTTGGGTCTCGAATCTCGATCCGGGCCTTCCGAGTCGCTGGCACCGCCCGCCATCTTCTAAACCAACGTCCATTTACTATGTACCTCCTCACTCACTTGACATAACTCTCGCCGGCGAACCGGCACAGCCCTTTGATCCTCCTGGCACTGTCCGCATGACCCAAGAATTACACTTTCGATACAGCGACGACCGACGTCCCAGAGTCAACCAATATCTCCGCAGCCACCGCGTCGGAAAGGGTCAGCATGGCGAAGTGTGGGTGTGTTGGGACCTCGCAATTTTTGAGTCGCAAATAATCGGCGCTCGAGGTGGTCAGTCCAACTCGTCCAACTCTGCGTTTCCTTACTCTCAACGTTCATTTCTCAACACCGATCAGGTAATAAAGGCCGTTAAACGTAATATTCCTCGCGCCGAGAAGATGAATCTTCTCCGTCGGAGGAACCTTCCGACGTCCCCCAATACGCCTTTGACTGACAAGCTTGGCAGTCTCGAGCAAATGACCCCGTGGCCGCAGCTCGGGATACGGTGTGATAGGATGACCATCCTTTTCCGCTTTCCATGCGCTCACAGTCATCATCTCTCGGTCATGGAGTACCTCGGCGGCGGAGAAATCAAGTGACGCAACGAACAGCATCAACCAGTTTTACATGTTGATCAGTGCGGACGAATCTGTCGCGACGTTATTCTTGGTCTAGAGTATTGTACGTGGGTTTCCTCATGTGCGTCCGGCCCTATCTGACACTTTCCCCCTGTTCCCATTATTAAGTACATTATCAGGGAATCATTCATCGTGACATAAAACCGGCAAATCTCCTCTGGACCGCGGATCGCCAAATGGTCAAAATCATAGATTTCGGGATCTCTCATTTTTCTTATGCACAGCGCTCGGCTGCTGCTGGACGTGGTCAGGTCGCACTCGATGATCCAGACGACCCGATTCTTTTGGACGATTCAGACTTGTCGAAACGCGCTGGCACTCCTAAAAATAGAGGTGATTGCAGAGTACTCAAGTACAGAATCATCACCAATAATCCCGGCTTCTGCTACCACCACCACCCTGCATTCCAATAAATCGGCCACTCACATGAATTCCTCGTCCACTATCAAGGGTTCGCCCTACATCTCCCACCGCCAACCCATCACGAAAGCCATCGACGCCTGGGCCCTGGGCGTTACTTTGTACTGCCTCTTGTTTGGACATATACCATTTCGAGCCCCCGACTCCAGTGAATACGTGTTATATCATCATCTGCAACAACGACTGGGAACCAGATGAGTATATGGGAAGTGATCATAAACCAACAGGAGGCAGACGTCCACACCAGATACATGATGGTTGGATAGTCATAAATCTTCTTGACAAGTTCCTCCA
>JBBPOM010001504.1:0-10315 GCA_038091455.1 Leccinum uliginosum | reverse complement strand
TTGAAGAGAAACACTGCTTGCGGAGATACGTTCCATGCCAGGGTTCGATCGGTCACAAACGATCAAACAACTCGGCTTTGATAACAAGCTGTGGCCCAATTGTCTATCTCAATGCTAGCAAGCAACGATGTGATGCATTGATTGTCATGGCATAATTGGGGGTGTCATCCTCGTCCCCCTTCACGCCGTTAGGCATCAAGATGTGCAAGTTTTGCCAGATGTGGAAAGAGGCCGCGGCGGTGGATGTGAGTTGCCTTCAGCTTGGGCAGAGAAAATTCAGCGGCGAGCAGCATGAAAGCAGATGGTGGTTGAGGCCTTAGAAGACTGACTAGTTGTCAGAAAATGCAAAATGGCAGAAGTGAAATGGGGGAGATCGAGAGAGTGGCCGAAAGGTAATTGGAACGATTTGTCGACCATCAGCAGTTAGATGGTCTGCACGCTCTCGCACCCCAATGGAGTTGTTGATGTCTGCAAGATAAACGAGGGGTTTGCAGCGAGTCGATCAGGAGTTCCCGAGGTTATCCAGCCAACATGATGTGTGAGGATGGTCATAAGGAAAAGAGAAGCATGGCATTCTGGGAAGTCGTTGATGTCCATCCAATCCCCAAGATGTTGGAAACTAGTAGCTAATGTTAACGAATGCCCAAGGTGAATTACGCACACACAGGGTCAAGAATTTGAGGCTGACGGTCTACGAGCGAGCTTGTCTCTTCAAGCGCTGGGTAACATTGAACACCGGGTGCGAGCGAGGTGGCGAGCGCAAGGAGAGCAACAGAGACAAGAGTGAATCGCATGGTAGAAGAGCAGGTTGATTGCTTTGTTATTTATAAAGGCGGGTAAAGAGGACGAGGGAGGGAAGAGAGAACAAGGAGGGGGGGTGAGGAAAAGAAGGGAAGAGAAATGGTCCGCTTTTATAGACCGTCTGAGCTGGGCTGACATCGACGTCATAGTGCTTGAGATACGTCATCGACCGCGTCGACGCTCTGGCATTTCCCACATCTCGTCCTCAACACGTCGATATCGTCCCCGCCCGCCAGATATCGACCAGAGCTGTAACGCTTCTCGACCGAGACACGACGAGAGCAGACACCACCCCAGACCAGCAACACTGCAGAAATAGGTCAGACACGACGAGACGGTCAGAATAACCATAGCTACACGAGGAACACAAGCAGCAGCAACAGCAGCGATAGGGCAATGGGCGACTCGCTGTTGTCTGCATCCATGACCGTGTCACTGAACTTGGAGGTGGCGGAGTGACGTAACCGCATATATCCATGTCCTCTCACTCTCCAGAGGTGAGCTTTTCACCTTGCTCACAACCCAAACATATCATGTTGCACAGTTGCCCGACGTCTTAGTACCCGACCTAGAGATGAAGTCAGAGTCTCTCTCTGACCCCTACATGTTCCGTGTCGGGCTCAAGACGGACGACGAACTGTCCCAGCTGCGCCGCCGTAACAAACATGGCAAATCTCTCGAGTCGTATCACCGGAAACAAAACAATGTACGGTCCAGCATCTGCATTTCCCCCATGTCAGTTCACAACATCATCCACCCAGCTTATCCACTCGCTCTTGAAGCCGATGGACGACCATACGAGAGAAGCCAAGGATCTGGAAGAAGCCTCTCGCCTCTCAGTGGGCTTTCATTCCTCGCCAGCTGTCCAAGCCTGACCTCCTTCCCTAGATCAAAATCGCTGTCTGGGCAAGCCTTGCCGCGAACATCATTCTTTGCGTCCTTCAGCGTAGGTCTTCAACTCTGATTGTCTCTCCTGGTCCCCTCGATAATCATCCGCTAGTCTATGCCGCTATATCTTCCCTGTCTCTTTCCTTGATCGCCACTGGGATCGATGCCTGCTTCGACGTTGGCAGTAATATTTTACTGTACTTCATCAACAAAAAAGCGGTCAGAATGGACGTCAATAAATGGCCAGTAGGCGGAGCTCGTTTGGAGACCATCGGAAACATCGTATACGGTGAGATTCGCAGATTGCCAGTTGCAGTCGCGTTTCCTCATCATGCCTGTCTCAAGGTTCCTTGTTCGTTGATCTCCTTGCCCTCACCCACTTCCAGCGCCGACTTTTTTTTGAACAGAATGTCATCTGTCAACCTCGTCGTCATCGTCGAGTCCATCCGGTTGCTAATGTCAAATTCATCCGACAACTCCTTTCATCTTCCTTCTATACTGGCAGTCGCGGTAGCGTTAGGTGACTGGACTCATCTCAGGCTAGTCTGGCTACTTTCTTATCTTGAAACAAATTCCCGGCAGGCGTCAAGACTATCCTCTTCCTGTATTGTTATTCCCTTCGATCCAGATCCAGCCAGGTACGCGTCCTCTGGGAGGATCATCGGAACGACATTGCCATCAATGGTTTCGGTATGCTTTTCGTTCACTGGGTCTAACTCGATTCAAAGGCTCACTAGGTATCCTGATGTCTGCTGGTGGCAGCCGCTTGCGATGGTGGTTGGATCCTGTTGGCGGTCTTTTGGTAGGCATTTACGACGGCGGCATTTTTCTAGCTTTACAGAGCGTCTCAGATTGCCACGGGTGTCATTATGACATGGATACACACGATCTATGAGCAGTTTGGCCTCTTGGCGGGGAAATCAGCACCAAACGAATTCATTCAGCTTGTCATCTATAAAGCCATGACATTCAGCGCGCACATAGACAAGATCGATACTGTCCGTGCTTACCATAGTGGCCCGGTGCGTCCTTTTTTTTTTTCAGGACAATCTACCGGTCCGATGGTATCCCCTCAGAATTATTTTGTCGAGGTCGACATAGTCATGGATGCTTCAACCCCTCTGTGGAAGGCACACGATGTATCCCAGCAGCTCCAAGACAAACTGGAGGATTTGCCAAACGTCGAAAGAGCATTTGTCCACGTCGATCATGAAACGACACATGCACCAGTGCGTCTGTCTGCCCTCCGTTTTCTAACGAGTTTGTCGAAAATAATTCCAGGAACATCGCAAGCACGTATGATACGTAGCTGTGTTCCTCGTGCTCCTACTGGTGTCTGGAGATGCATTTTAAAATAGACAAGATCCAGCCTGAGAGCCACTATGTGCCCGACGCGAGATCGTTGTCGTTTCGCCAGCTGCGATGTTAACTTCACAGGGATAATTGGTTTTGAGTGACTCCAAGCGGAAATGGGATTTCGCAGGCAGGAACCTTTGCTTCGTTCGAAGGGGACCGAAAAGGCGAAAGCAGCAATCGCCAATCTCGAGGCAGGATTACAAGCGAAATGGATGTGTCTCCAAAAGGTGTCCAGCGAACAAGATCGCTTGCGGCGCGAGATCGGAGACGTTTACCGGCATCCGAAACGCACATCAGTTTGAGATATTGTTCCGACTATCCTTGATTGCCGTGGGTATCATATAATCAGATCTGCAGGTGGACGTTTCACCGCTAGTCCTTTCCACTCCTCCAGAATGCGATCCATTACGATAGTAACTATATTTACGGTTTCCGGCAGATTGGTTCAAGCTCTGGCCATTGCGAAACCTGTACGAAACTTGATGCAAGGCGGCATGGCCATACCTCTTTCCATACACTCTTCATTTATGGACTCCAATGAAACCATGGATCTCGATGCAATAACCTCTCACGGTATATCAGTCAGGGAGTACGTGGAATGAACTGTGACATCTGGTCTGCTCAGGCTTTCATTTGTAGGAAGATCCTTAGTGGCCTAGACAATTACGAGATGAATACGGGAAGGGTGCATCCTTTCGCTGTGAAGCAGAGCGAGTCTGGACTAGGAACGCGTGGTACTAGCGCCCCGCTGACAACTAATGATCGAAACGAAATCTGGATGGCCGAGATTTCGATTGGAACTCCTCCGAAAACGTTGAAAGGTAAATTCTCCTTGTATCCTTCTGATATATGTTCACCTTAATCTACATCACAGTCCAAATAGATACCGGTTCAGCGTGGGTCTTTCTTTTACTCCATACACCTGTCCTTGTTCATGTCAACTCAGCGATATGTGGGTACTGCAGGCTGGCTGTAGTGGGATTTCCGGAAATCGCGACCTCTGGGATCCCCAGTCATCCGAATCTGCTGAGCACCAGGATCGGATGTTTCTGCTCCAATATGAAGACGGAACCACCGTCATAGGTGATCTATGTGCTGATAAGGTAACCATTGCTGGATTCACTGTATGTTTTATATCGCTTATGACCATGACCATGATTGAATTCTGACGCCCAGCTAGGGAAACCAGATTTTTGGTGTTGCAGTATCGTACACTTCTGCGGTACAGAACAATGCAAACGCGGACGGTTTATTGGGATTGGCTTACCCTTCCGTCTCGAAACTTTATACTACTCCATTTCTTGAATCGTTTATCGAACAAGGGAAACTAATCAATCCGACATTCTCATTGAAACTCTCTTCCCCTGGGGCGGAGATGTACGTCGGTGGAGCCAATAGTATGTTGTACAAAGGTGACATTGCATATACACCCGTAACAATTCCTGTGAGTTAAAACGGTGGATGGGGGTGAATGTTGCTAATATTGGCATTCATGTAGGGATTATGGCAGGTGTCCATGGACGATGTTCGTGTTCATGGTGACAAAATCCTCCTAAATGTACCTGTTATTCTCGACACTGGTGCAACCTACACCTTCGGAGATTCGCGACGGGTATCAGAATTGTACGGACGCATTGGCGGTACCCTCAAGCTCCAGGAAGGCAACGAGGCCTTTGATTTCTATTACTGTGAGTTCCGATTGTGTTCGGTACCTTGTTATCATCTGTAGCCTGCAGTACCGTGCGACTCCTTCCCAACATTGAGCTTCACCTTCGGTGGCACTTCGTTTGAAATGCCTCCTGAAGTTCTCAGACTGAGACCAATTGAGCAAGGTTCTCCCAATTGTCTCGGCACCATTGTTGGCCAGCACCGGCGTGTCGGTGAGATTCCATAGCTTATCACTTTCTGAATACTCTTCTGCGGCGCTTGATGGACTCGTTCTGACTATATGGTATAGAATTCTGGACCATTGGGAACGATTTCCTGCAAGGTGTATACAGCGTGTTCGATTACAGTACTAAACAGGTCGGGTTTGCGAAGCTCGCTTGAATCATGGATATGACATAAGAACTTGACCACAGTCATAGTATAATCGTGCCTCGCAGTTGACAAGCGCGCAAATGAGTCCACAGCTGTCGCACGAAACGGGTCGTAGATCGTCACTCTTGAACCCGTCACACCGTGGGGCGCGAGCTGTCTCCGTCGAGGGAGGCAGAGGGAGCGAGTTGCACGTCCGGGCCGTCAGGATGGCTGCGGCGCTGCCAGCGCTGTCATACCGTACTACCGTGCGACGTGCGTAAAAAGTCGCCGGCGGTGGCACGGACTTGCCAAATACTTGAGCAACGCCGTCCTGAGGAGTAAAGGGAGTATGTTCGAGCCGTTCCAACATGGAGATCAGGTCATGATGGAGGGTCGAGGCTCCGACTGACAGTGCACACGTCCTTTTCCGAGTCCATCCCTCTCTACAGAGTCGACGATCTCGTTGACAAGCTCCAACGTGACACCAGGTATAATGCGTTCCGCCTCCGTGAACGCTCGTTGCAATGTGCTGAGCGCCACCCTTGCTTCTTGCGTCGATACACGAGGGAATAGCTAAGGAGAAAGAGATGGTTGAGCAGACATGACCTGGACGAACGATGCCATATATATATTTAAGATATCTTACCGAAGCTAATGCGGGCAAAATCACCGAATCCAGCATGGTGGTATCGGGCAATTCGTCATCGACCTCTATTACCTCCCGCTTCGGCTCGGCGACGCTCATACTCCGGGGGTATGTCGCTGAGTATCGCTCATCTTCGTGCTCATCTTCGTCCGACGGTTCCCGCTCGTGCATTTCCTGCCCATTGCTAGACGCGGGAGCACCACCTGGCGGGAAATGTCTAACGGTCGCCTGTTCGTACACGCTTGGAGCATGTGCGTGCGGGGGTGCCGACGACGGGATTGGCGGAAGTTCAGCTTTGGTCGACGAGATTGAGGTACGCTTGGCCGAAATAGATGACATGGAAGTGTCCGCGCGTCCCGTGCCGTTCATCTCCCAGGTTAGAGGCGGCCCCGAGACCTTGATCGAGTTATTGTTGGCACGTCCAATCGTTCGTCCACCGTGTCGGACGGTCCCAAAGTCCCACAAATCTTCGGGATCTCCGCTTGCAGGCCTGTGACGTCAAAAAAGCACGTGAGAAGAGTGGATGTGGATTGGATTGGATTGGGGCGTACAGGTCCTGAGCCACAGCTTGTTCCTCTTCCTCTAATCGTTCTCCTCCTTCGGCTTTCCACCGCTCATGACGTTCGATCAGTTCCGTGAGGTAACTCGTCTTCTTGGCCATTCGTACAAACTTGTGTTTAAGGAGCTCACGGGCTGTTGGGCGCTGTTGAATGTCGGGTTACACCATGACACGAGATAGAGATGAGTGCGAAGAGGACACGATACGCACATCACGCGGATCTCGCTGTAGACAATAAGCTACGAAATCCCTAAACGGTTTAGAAAAATGGCTGTCCAGTTGTGGCGGGGGATTCTTTGGAATGAGGAAAAGAACCTAGAAATAGCATTCAATACATCATCCGGACACAGTCAGAGGGTCATAGTCACGCACTTTCATGGGATGTAGCTCCGCGTATGGTGGTTCCCCCTTTGCAAGTTCGATGGCAGTGATTCCGAGACTCCAAATGTCTGCTTTGTGATCGTATCC
This sequence comes from Leccinum uliginosum, assembly GCA_038091455.1. Lineage (NCBI taxonomy): Eukaryota > Fungi > Basidiomycota > Agaricomycetes > Boletales > Boletaceae > Leccinum > Leccinum uliginosum. The sequence goes on along the minus strand of JBBPOM010001504.1, from coordinate 3,578 downwards.
GCTCTGCTTGATGACCTCGGGCGACATCCAGTATGGTGTACCCACGAAGGTGTTCTTCTTTGCAGAGAGCGTTCCAGAAAGTTGTCCAGATACACCGAAGTCAGCCAGCTTGACGTCTCCAGTCGCAGACAGAAGGATATTGGCAGCTATATTGGACGAGTTCTCAGGTAAAGCGCTGAGAAGTCAGGGTCATAAGTACCTTTGATGTCACGATGAAGCTTTCCCTCTGTGTGAAGGTAATCCAGCCCACGAAGGAGCTCGCGAACGATGATAGCAATGTACTCTTCTCTGAACACGCCAGGTTTCATCTAGTCACCTGCTCAGTGAACCACGTTTTATCCAAACGGTGATCGTACCAGATCAGAGCATGAGCCACCTGAACAATACCTGTATGCATATGTGAACAGGGAAAGGGCAATGTCACGACAGCAAAAGCGCACTCCATGACTATCCAAAGGTTGGATCCCTTGAGGTATGAACCATGGTATCTTGCGTCGAGAAGCGGCGCGCGTCAATCACAACCCATCTGCACACAGATGACACAAACATGATCGAACGAACTTGGTTACGTGGGGAGAGTCCAACTGCGAGAGTATCTGAATCTCCTGCTGGATGTCCTCTATCTCGTCTTCTGCGCTTTCCAAGTCAATGATCTTGATAGCGACCGTCTTCTGGGTTCTCTTGTCGTACCTTGGAGGTCAAAAATCGGATTTATAAAGAGAAAGAGAGAGAGGGCGGGAAGCAGGATGGGAAGACGCACCCTTTGAAAACTTCTCCGAAAGAACCCTTGCCTGCACAGTAAATGAGTTGCTTGCCACCGAAAGGGATTCATGATGGAACCACACCGATCCTGTCTTGCTTCACGTAGAATTCCTCGGGGTCCTGGTGTCTGGTATCCTAAAAGGATCTGCTGAGGGGATGCAAGCGCTGAGCCTGCAGAATGTTGCTCACCATGGTATAGTGTGTGCCTGGGGAAAGTGGAAGAGGAAGGAAGGTGAAGCGTGTCTCAAGTCGCGTAATAAATCACGTTGCAGCACCCAAAGGAAACCACGACAATCGCAAGGTCGACGGACGGGGAAAGTCGAGGAAGAGAGACAAAATGACGGTGAATTCAGCTTGTTCGCTTGTTTTGTCAGTCTACGGTATGATACAGCTCAGCTGCATTTGCACATTTTCGTCTCGGTTCGGGGCTCTCTCCGCAGAGGTCACCCCGGGCAAATTGACCTCGCCCTCCGATGTTCACCTCGACGATGCACATCAACGACCCGAGTGTCTACGCACCCATCCCCAGCCTGATTCACAGCGCAGAAAAGGACATAGGCACACTGAAAACGCTCGATTCGAGCCCCTACCGAAGCCCTGGCTCTCCATCACGACCGGGTCTCCACGCCGGATCCTCTCGAGCGTACGCCCTTCAATACTCCTCAGGACACCGTCCTTGCTCAAAATTTTGGCAAGTCCATGCCGCCGCCGCCGCCGCCGCCGAAGGTGGACTGTGTACACGATACGACACCGCCGGCAGGGCAGCCACCCGTGTCGATGACGAGCCGGACGTGCGACTGGCTCGAGGTCGATGACGAATTGCCCGATACCACCATATGTGCTGGATTCGGTGATTTTGCCCGCATTAGCTTCGGTAAGATATCTTAAATATATATATATGGCATCGTTCGTCCAGGTCATGTCTGCTCAACCATCTCTTTCTCCTTAGCTATTCCCTCGTGTATCGACGCAAGAAGCAAGGGTGGCGCTCAGCAAATTGCAACGAGCGTTCACGGAGGCGGAACGCATTATACCTGGTGTCACGTTGGAGCTTGTCAACGAGATCTGAATCGTCGACTCTGTAGAGAGGGATGGACTCGGAAAAGGACGTGTGCACTGTCAGTCGGAGCCTCGACCCTCCATCACGACCTGATCTCCACGCTGGAACGGCTCGAACATACTCCCTTTACTCCTCAGGACGGCGTTGCTCAAGTATTTGGCAAGTCCGTGCCACCGCCGGCGACTTTTTGCGCACGTCGCACGGTGATACGCCGGTACTATGACAGCGCTGGCAGCACCGCAGCCATCCTGACGGCCCGGACGTGCAACTCGCTCCCTCTGCCTCCCTCGACGGAGACAGCTCGCGCCCCACGGTGTGACGGGTTCAAGAGTGACGATCTACGACCCGTTTTCGTGCGACGGCTGTGGACTCATTTGCGCGCTTGCCAACTGCGAGGCACGATCATAGAATGTGGTCAAGTTCTGCAGCGGATATGTCATATCCCTCACATCCTCCTAAACCGGAGATGGGTATACCAAAATTACGTGGGACCGAGGGTTCTTTTTACGCCCCAGGCGTGGTCCACTAGGCCCTGCATCCGAGACCGCACTGTGAAACTCGAAAACATAAGCCTCTTGCACCTTTTTTCGTGTTCCAATTGTTCTAGCTGACGCATGGGGCAGAACAAACAGTGATAGTCATGGCTGGCCCTGTGAACGGCACAGGATGGGGACGGGTGATGTGCTTCTCCTTGCACACAGGATCGGGGCAGAGATGGAGACAAGGAAAAGGCAGAGGAGCGTGTGCATCATGATCTTGATTGGACCCAAGATCAGAATGCGAAGTAATCTTATAATAGTATCATACATATCAACGGCTGGACAGACCTCATATGATTTTGAATGATTGAGGCGTGCTTGCCCTGTTGTAGCTGATATATAACGTCTTCCATATCCTAGCCTGTTCTCGATGAATCGAAACACGTCGTTGTCATGATCACATCTTAGTGCATTTCGGTTGTCAGGAAACGTCCCCAATCTCGCGCCGCAAGCGATCTTGTTCGGTGGACATTCTTCTGAGACGCATCCATTCCTCGTGTTTGAATCCAGCATCGAGATCGGCGATAGCTGCCCTCGCCTTTTCGGTCTCCTTCAAACGAAACGGCGTGCGCTGGTGCACGGGTGAGCACGAAGCCTACCTGCGAATTCCCATTCCCATTCCCATTTCTGCTTTGATCGCTTTGATCGCTTTCTACTTCGTATCACGTACTCTGATATTCATGCGATTTGCAGCGTCCTGCAAGCCAACCTTTGATCCCAAGAGTTGGCGCTTTTTGTCCTGCCACTCAAATCCAATTAAGGCCTCCGATGACTTACCACTGGCATGAGCTCTCTTAACAAATTCAATCCATAAAAAACAGTGTACCGGGCCCATTCGCGATGATTCAAGCAAGCTTCGCAAACCCGACCTGTTTAGTACTGTAATCGAACACGCTGTATACGCCTTGCAGGAAATCGTTCCCAATGGTCCAGAATTCTACACCATATAGTCAGAACGAGTCCATCAAGCGCCGCAGAAGAGTATTCAGAAAGTGATAAGCTATGAAATCTCACCGACACGCCGGTGCTGGCCAACAATGGTGCCGAGACAATTGGGAGAACCTTGCTCAATTGGTCTCAGTCTGAGAACTTCAGGAGGCATTTCAAACGAAGTGCCACCGAAGGTGAAGCTCAATGTTGGGAAGGAGTCGCACGGTACTGCAGGCTACAGATGAAAACAAGGAACCGAACACAATCGGAACTCACAGTAATAGAAA